>MKEJ01006953.1:0-10468 GCA_001753735.1 Embelia ribes | reverse complement strand
AGTCAACCCTTAAGTCAACTCTCGTAAGTCCATACCGACAATTATAATTTGATATTATACAATCTCTGTACTTTTGTATTTATAGTCCATCGTTTCAAACGGTACTCGAATCGGACTTTCGATTTGGCTAAAAAACTCAATTTTGTCGGTATTTCGCCTTTAACGATCTTCCGACTTATGCTGATAAAGCCTTGTCATTTTTAAATATAAATTAAATGTTTTCAGCACTTATGATAATTATCGAAGGCACTGTATAATAAAAATTAAAATTTTTATCAATATCTGCTTTCTTATTTATTTTTAACAGCATTACAATCATATATGTGCTTTTTACTGTAATTAAAACATTGATACAGTACTTTGAAAATTTTGGGGCCTTATAACTATAGTAATCTCAAGGCTATAATGTTGTTACACCAATTTCATTATAGCATATTGTGTGGGATTATACATTGTTTCAACAATATTATCCTAAGGCATTACGGGGCATGACTATTGTTATCACAATCTTGTCATTGCATTATCATTGATGTTGTTATTATATTGCGGGAACATTCATGATTTTTATTTTCTATTCATGCTTATTGTTGTAAAACCTCATTTTAAAACTCGGAGAGTATTCGAAAAAATTTGGGGAAATTTTGGTATCTAATTTGAGGAATAAAACACACCTTTTGTTGAATTTAAAAAATATGCTATTCGATGAGTCAACTATGCAAGAAAGTTTGAAAAGTATGAATATAATGAATGCAGGTATCATTATTATGATACAATTTTAGTTTTTTTAATTTCTTTTTGGGACATTAGTATCAACGTTTTCGAGAAAAACCTTCGGGATTTTAACCCATTCGAGAGCGAGATAAGCCTGGGGACATACACCCCCATCATGAGAGTCGGGAAACCTGCACAGGGATAGAGACTTTCGATAACTCTTGGTATCAGTGCACCTTAAAGTCGGACCTATGATTTACGTATTATAAGATGCATCGATTGTAGGTGGGGAAGCAAAATCCTCAAACCCTTCAAGAGATACTAGTCTTACTTATCTATTTGAATCAAAGTTGGGTTGATATCAAGTTGTCATTCACTATTAGCATTCTAGCATTAATATTGGATGACATATGTACTTAATTTCAATTCCATAAACATATACATAATTATTTTATGCAAGCATGAACATACATTTAAATACCGCATAATCTCATATTTATATTGTTAATTGGCAATCTAACTCGTATTTATTTTTTGTATATTGTTGCTCGTATTGGTATTGCAGGCACGAATGCTAGCTCGGGCCATACATAGTAGGGCATGGACTATTCTTGATGGCTATTTTGATTTAGAGGATGTTGACTCATTTACACATGTTCATTTTGTTAAGAGGTTGTAGTCAATATGTACATGTACATTAATTTTTTGTTGAGCCAGTAGCTTTAAGCTTTCTTTTGTATAGTGTTGGCTCTGGTCTTTCTACCTTTTATTACGCTAAGTATGTATATGTAGACTGGGGATGAATTGTAGTTACCACCATAGGTGCTATAGTTATTATTGGATTGACTGTACATATTTCACTGTGTTGCATATGGGGTTCGTGGGAATATAAATGACTATTGTACCTATTTTCACATTCATATTATTTCTATTATTCTCAACAACTCACGTCCCCAGGTTTTTATGGGGAAATTCGGGGCGTGACATGTCATTCTTCCTAGACCGCTCATGTAAAAGGGGTCACCTCGGTTCAGGCCCGCTCATTTATGAATAAACTAAGGCTGAACCCTAAATTTGGGCTTGTTAAATAAACGAATGCCAATCCAAGACTCGGCTCAGCTTTGCTTATTGGCAAACCCTATTTGCTCATATTTCTAATACTAGATTTATCTTCTGGTGTTAGAAAACTGCTCTTGGTTGAGAGTAAAAGTATAACATCGTGTGGTTTTGTTAGGATTGTTGATAATCATTCTGATAAACTTGGAGAGAATCTTTTTATTTTTATTTTTATAATCAACTTGGAGAGAATCTATTTTCACTTCGACTTTGTTTTTGCTGCTGAAATATATCCAGCTTATTGTTTGACCAATTTTTTATTTCTAAAATCGTTATTGCTGCAATTCTTATGATAATAACTTTTGAAAAATGACCGGGACAAAGATCCTGAACTAATATGCTTTGCTTGTGGCATGACATTGACTTGTTATTTGCATTTGTTTCATTTTACTTCTTGTAGTTGGATATAAGTATTCTTGATCTGCTATTATTTTTCTCATTGTTGAAATTTGTGTGTAGGTTAGCTTTTGTAGATGAAGCAATAACAGAAGATTGATGGGGAAATTGAGCTCATGACGTTTAAAGACATTTCGTCCAAGCTGTGTAACATGAAGAAAAAGGACAGGTATGAAAATGGTGTAATTAAATCGGAGGTGTTGCAAGTTCATGTTTTTCTGTTTGTCCCCCTCCTGATGAATTAATGGGGACTCGAGTGTATAGTTAGAGGTACCATTTGCTCACGGCGTGGCACTAGAGATATGACCGATTGAATACCTGGAATGAAATCAAGGGCATGTGTATGCTGCTAGTTGATCCTGTGCGTTGTAGTGTACATGTAAACAGTCTTCTAATCGATTTGATTTTATCTGTACTATATTGTGGAGTAATGTCCTTAATTTTCTTTGCTGCTTTAAGAAATAAGAGACAGAAAGAGTAGATATGTGCGTTTGTGGAGTGTCGTTCATCTTTGTGGGGTTTATTTGCTCTAACGATGTGGACCAAAATATGCTATCTGATAGGCTGGGGTGAGTCGTATACGAGCTCTTTGAGCAAAACTGGATGGAGGAAAATACAATCAATGGCGAGGCCAAAACCAACTCCATCGGAATCAGCATTGTGAGAAATTGATACTACGACCTTCAAATCTTTGATGGTTGAGTCGTAGCACAGCATGTCCCTTCTGTTTACCGAATGCAATTTCCTAAAGAACTTGGTTAATGGATTGGGTTTAACGGATTGCAAGCTAACAAGTTGCAATAAACTTGCATAAGCATTCTCCTTTTCCATGAATACGACCATGCAGAATTGACAAAAAACTTTAGGAGGCGAGTGTATGTGAGTTGGTTGTAAAATCAATTGTTCGGTAGCAGCTTTCTTTAGCAAAAAGAAAGAAATAAATGAATAAAACTTTCTTGACTATTGATAAAATAGGATACATCCAATTTATAATTTTTAGTTTTCTTATATCTGAATAGTAAATAAGCTAATACTACAAACTAAACAGACAATCTAATTTTTACGCAAAAAAAAAAAAGGGGAAATTAAAAGATGCAACCAAACGAATCCCAAGAAACACCAATATCTGGACACACAAGTACCAAATACAAAGAGAGATTTATTGGATATTGTAGAGAATGCCTCAGATATATTTTCAGAAAGTAAACAATAACCGGAAGGCACTATATTTCCTACGTTTTCTATGCACTTATCTTGTCCTTCATTGCCCCATACGCTTCAAATAGCGTAGGATTTCAGCGTCGAAATCATACTTTATTACAACACTATATTTAAAGATAATAAAATAACAACAATACTCACACAGCCATGCATAACTAAATGGTCAAAAAACGTATCCAACTCCAGGAAAACCGAAAAAGAGGCCGAAATAGAATTGGAGGGTCTACTAGTTTTTAAAATAATAGTAAATCATAGGAGACGGCCAGCAAAATTTTGCATTGGTTATANNAAAAAGGAAACGCCACCGAACTACTACAGGAAACATTGTTCAACGGAGTTTTGAAATCTAGCCAGAAGATCCTAGAGATTCTATATCACAACTGTGAGAATCAAATCTCCTTACGATTAGAGTGGTATTGGAACTCTCTTTATGTGACCTCAATGCCATTTTTGTCTCAGTTAGATTTTCTCTGACATGCAGCGAAGAGCTGCCAGCTAATCAAGGCCATCCCCAGAGACGTGAAAAGCTCGAATCCGACCACCTCTGGAAAGTGCCATCCCAAGCCGCGCCTTAGATAGCTGCAAGACACATTATTCATCATGCAAATGAAAATACCACATAACTATCCTTTTTCTAAGTTTTCATGCAGGGAACCCATGCTTATAACGAAAAAGAAAAAAGAAAAACAAAAAAGATTACTTTCAGCCTCAGATACTGACACACACACACACAAAGGAAAGCTAAAACTAGTTTGTCAAAATTGGAAATGGTAATAGCAAAGTCGCAATACTCAATCCATTAGTACCATTACGAAGAAGAAGCCATTCTTTTAAATTTATTGCACTCTGATACATATTGGAAAGACAAGAAAAAAAAATAAGATGGCAACTCAGCATAGTAAACTGTTGGGTGGATTTCTTCAAGGCCATAATAGAAACTTATGGAGAACTTGGAAAGAGTAAGGCGAGAAACCACATTTTTTGGTGGGAACAATGTTTACCCGATAGATGTAGCTTACTTAAGAAATTTACTTCCAAACAACCATGACATCAAGGAAGGAAAACATACTTCGTGATTGAAGGCATGGTAGCTAGTATCCCTGCACATGCATATATTATTGGAATCAAAGTTTTGGGTTTGTTTTTCCGCAGCCACATCAGAGATCCCAATGCAGCAAGAGAAATGCTCAAAACCTAAATCAGGAAGAAAACTAAAGTTAATCAACCACCCAAAAAAAAAAAAATTGAAAAAGAAACGCTAGCATATGGAAAGGTTGTCCTATCCATTACATGAATAAATAACCAAGTAAAATATATTTTCCAAATAATACATGGAGAAACATATAATACCAGGTTTGCATTTGCTTCGAGGCCTTGCAGAATGTATTCCCATGTAAATTCTAGTCCTCTAGCTCCCACCCAAAGGGGTGCCAACCGATGCAGAACAGAGTCAGCAAACGCCCACCCTGCCAAAAGAGAAAACAAATGGCACCACTCTTTGATCAAGATACAGCGAACAGAAGAATAACAGGATGGAGTTCCATACACGTGACCAACTAATGTATCACTGCTGTCACCTAGCATAGCGGCAAGATATTAACAAAAAACACTCATCAATCACAAATTTACTGAGACAACCATATATTTAAGAGGGGTCCTATGGTCACCATATATCCTTCACTAATTTTAACCATGAAGATGCAGAAATATATCTTTATCGTATTTTAAAACTAAACATGGAGTAGACAATAGCAGTTATGTCCTGCAACGGATACTTCGAAAATAAATATTGTTCTTTGGCCCTTTTTACTCCGACGAATTATGATTCTATTTCTGTTAGTAATCACATAGTTACCAAAGTTGAAAGTGGAAGCGGGAATCGTTAGGAAAAATGGAAGAGGGAAACGAATGCCAAAAATACAAGGGAAACGAATGCCAAACATACAAGGGAAACGGGAAACATGGATATGATTCAAAAAATTTCAGATATGAACATAAAACTTGGGGGGAACGTATGTAAAATGAGTGAAATGTGAGTGATTCCTTAATCAAACTCTCCAAAACTTTACTTTAATTTGTACTTACCATAATACTTGTACTTGTATATCAGAATTTCAAAATTTTGTACGAAAAAGCTAGTTAAAATTAAAAATAAAAAAAAAATTAATAGTAAAAAAAATATTTCATCATAGGAGTGCTAAAAAAACTCATTCTCACAATATTTTAATTAATTTTTGTTTAATTTTTATTAATTTATATCCAACAAGCTTTGTACAAAATTCGAAAAGGTTTATATTGCGTTTCCTAAAAGTATTTTAAACATTTCCTATTTGTTTCACTTGAGTTTTCTATGCACATTCCAAGTGTTTCTGGATGGTTTCTTATTCATTTCCCACCAAAAATCCCCAAGGTATTGTCAGTGTTATTAAAAGCTCTTCAGGCTCTTGCCTAGGCTCTCGGGCGAGGTAGGCAACGGCAAGGCGCCTCATGTGAGTCTAGGCAAGCAACGTCACTAAGGCGTGCCTAGGCGAGCGCCTTTAGCTAAGGCACTAGCGCCAAAAGAGCCAAAGCTAGCGCCTCACTCACATCGTGTAATTTTTTTATTTTTTATTTTTTCTATCTTTGGGTATATCTTGTTTTTATGATACGTCATATTATCGTCATCACTTATTATTACTTTTCAAAGAAAATATCACTTAAATAAACTATAAAAAGATTACTTAATAATATATTAATAATTCATCACCACTTCCCTATGCCTATAATAATATTTTGTACTTCCACATACACCTGAAAGAACTATAATATTATAAAATTATTCAATTTTATTGAAAAAATAATTAGCGCCTTGTATTACTAAGGCGAGCGCCTTGGTTGGCGCCTAGCGCCTCAAGCAATATAGGATCTCGGCACCCTAAGAGCGCCTAGAGTTTTATCAACACTGGGGATTGTACCCATACCGGAAACGCGCTTCCAGGGAAATGCACTTCCCACCCCAAGGAGCGTTTCCGGTAATAATGAGCAATCAAAGTAGATGCAGGACGTAAAGTCTTAATAATCTCCCATTAGAAATCCACCAAGTTGAGCAACTAAAGAGAAAGAAACCACCAAAAAAAAAAAAAGGTCAACCCATATCATCAATTAACAACAGACTTGTACTACCCCCCCACCCCCCCTTCCTTTTTTTTTCTGTTTACAAATGAGAGCTCAAGACACACAAAATATTTCCCGATTGCTTTTTGAGCTATAAAAAAAATCTTTTTTATGTTACCTGAACTGGAATGTTTCTAGGAAAAGCTCTAAATAATGTTCAGGAAACAAATCTACTCAACATGTTTCTCGCAGCTTTTCTGGTTTCAGAGCCACAAAACAATTTTCAGAACCATAACCAATCGCATCTTGAGAGTTCAAAAACATACATTTGGTCAACTCCTATGTAGAGGTTTTCTAAAGTTTCTTCAAAACATACATTGAAGAAATCCAGAAAGAAGAACCATCCAAAAATATTCCAAAAACCACTAAAACACATAACCATAAAAAAGTATGCAATCATTTGGGCCCAAAAGTCTTCCTTTTATCGTGGAGAAGAATTCCGAATAGAACAGATGCTAAGATACTTTTGCTCTCTAACATAACCTGGATCCTATTGATAATAAAATTTCGGATAACACAATATTGAATGGGTAATGCACAATAATCACAAATACGCCAGAGGAAAAAAAAGACACAAATCAAACGGGAAAAGGTATACTCCAACAAAGAAGCACACAAGATACTGGATAAGGATTGGAAAGAGTTTGCGCTTTTCTCACCAAGACCAACGGCCTGGAACTTATGGTTTTGAGAGATGTTCCTGTGAGTCAACTGGGTCAAAGCAAAGTAAAGTCCAGCAACGTCTATAAAGCCAATCAATGCTTTCAACAGTTCCTGAAAACAAATTCTATAATTATTCCACAAAGGCAGAAACCACTTCGTTAGAAACGAAGGATCTAACATAATAAAATGTCCATTCAAGTAATTCTATCTTGTATTGTCCAACTGTTGAATAATAAAAACTAATAATAACGAAATAAAATTCCTTCAAATTATGACGCATAACAGTCAGATTTAAGTCGTATTGTGATTTGTCATTTTGTGACCCAGCAAATTGATTACAGAAAATGAGAAAACAACAGAGTCGCGGGAAACATCTGAAGGGTAGATTGGCATTATTCCTGCATGGTGTTTCACTAGCTATTACAACTGGCCATCTGAAAGTAATATTACATGACAACAACATGAAAATTTTCAGTTCATTTCTTTGTAGGTGACATGGGATAACTCTAATGAAATCGTTGAACAATATGAAATATCTACTTCCTCTTCTGTTTTTCAATTAAAAAAATAACAGAGCATATATACTCCATGCTTATGCAAGTGACATGGGATAACTATAATTAAATCCTTGAACATTAAAAAAAAATAGATAGGAGATTGAATTGATGGGATTACCAAACAAAACCCCCAATACTCTCAAACTTGGAAACTTTTCAAGTTTTGATAGACTTTTAATTGACTACAATGAAATTCTATCTCCAAACATAAATAAATCAATTAAGATCGTAACCCCGTACACCCAAAGAATGGAAAACAAGATCAGGGTCAGACACGGGTTAGATTAATGCGCAAAAAAAAAAAAAAAAAAACCAAAATAATACGAAAAAAAAAAAAAAAAAAATAATATAATAAAATTAAAAAAAAAAATATTAAAAAAAAAAAAAAAAAAAAAAAAAAAAAAAAGCCAACTATAAAGCTAAACTAAAATATTAAGATATTTTACTTTAACCTTCTAGTAGCAGGGGTACCATCTTAATGGATTTTTTTAATGGACATACAAAAGAGTCTAATATCCTTCAAATTGGGCAACTTATAAAACCCTCAGATCCATTAAAAAAAAAAGTACAGACGTAATGACAGCAAAAGACCTGTAAAAGGATCCTGTAGAAAACTAGCAATTAGGATTGTTAGAAGAGTATTAACTGTTTGCATGTTCAGCTCGTGTCCAGAAAGTACAACAGCATATGGTATTTGGGAAAGAAATAGGTTTTATTTTTTTTGGTCAACAGAAAGAAATAAATGTAAGACATGCACAATGGATTAAAATCATGCAGCAAGCAAATAGTAAGCAGCACTCCAACAGAAAATGAAATGCACCAAGTAAAATTTTCCAGCAATTTATACTTTCATGAAGGTTTTTAAAACAAGATAAGAATATGATAACGACACGGACTTCCACAAAGTTACGTGCAGTACAAAACAAA
This sequence comes from Embelia ribes, assembly GCA_001753735.1. Lineage (NCBI taxonomy): Eukaryota > Viridiplantae > Streptophyta > Magnoliopsida > Ericales > Primulaceae > Embelia > Embelia ribes. The sequence goes on along the minus strand of MKEJ01006953.1, from coordinate 1,724 downwards.
AAATATAATTTGTAATTGGAAGCTACAAGGAAGTTTGAATAGAAACGTATACAAAAAAATCCAGAGGTACCTGATACGGATCAAAGCTATCATTTTCTGATACATTAAGAAAGGTTGCCAGGCAAACAAGCTGCCAACACCACCGAAAGAAGTGTTATTAACAAAGGAAAGACAATATTGAAGTAGATGTTAATGAACCATATTACTTGTTAAGTGGATGACAATTGAAAAATATGTAAGATAGAATCACTGAGTAAATAGAATTGAAGTTCATTAGATAAGATGGAGAAAAATAACCAACCTTCACCAATGTAGTTAAAAGATAAACAATTGCAGACTTTATAGAAGTACCAAGAGTATCGTATTCTGATCTGTGCACAAATACATAGCAAGAGTTAAAAAAAAATTATTTTAATTTGTTTTTTCATAAATACAGAGCGTAAAGTTCCGGAAATTGAAATCAACCCCTTCAATTGAAGGAAAAAGAACTAAAATTGCCTAATCGAGCATAAATCAAGAAAAACGTGAAGTAAACAACAATTAGTAACATGCTGGAAGCCTAAAAGTCAATCAAATGGCGTAAGAATGGACAAGTGCATGGGCTACATCATGATACAGGTATTAGACATTCCCAATAATTTCAATATTTGGAGGATACATGGAAAGAGCGGGAAAATATTATGCAACTCTAATATATCATATAGGTCTTTAATATAGTTTAACTATACTAGGAAAAAGACATTATAGTGACAGTTAAAAATATTATGCAGCTCTAATATATTGTATACCATACAAATAAAAAGGACCTCTGGAACTTCAAGATTATAAAACTTAGCCCAACTGAGAAGTCATGAGCTAAGAATTAATGTATATAGGGAGTAGGATTCTATTTCCAATTATTTTTTCCCTATTCCTTTTTATTATTATTTTTATTTAGGCAAGACACTTATAACACATGCCCTCACTAGATGAAAATGAGTGATCCTTCCTTGAAGGGATAAACTAATGGAGTAAATTCGGCCGAAATTGCGTGGGAATTTAATCCTTGATGAAATTCAATCAAATTTTTCAACGGCTAACAAAGCAAAGACTGCACACTTAACTGAAATCAGATAATCGAATTGGCAATTAACCAATCAGAACTTGAGTAAACTAGCGGCTCCCAAACAAAGAAACTAAAGATAAAAGTACACTAGAGAATTTGGGCAGACGTATGAGAATTTAATCCTTTACCAAAACATATAATTAAATACCTACAAATTTGTCAATGATTAACAGAACCAAGATTGCACACTTAACTGAAACTGAAACAACGAATTGTCATTAACTAACCAGATTTTGAGGTAAATTAGGTCTTCACAAACAAAGCAATCAGCTTTGGGGGAATGTATTATTCAGGATTTGGGGTTTCAAATAGGGTTTTGGGTAAGAAAACAGTGATGGTGAATTCAAGGGCAATCCCACCAGTCACTCTATGGGGTCTTTATCTTAAATTTAGGGATTAACTTTTAGCGGATGCATACCGTGTAACTAATACTATTTAATCCCGTAAAAAAAAGTGGTTTTCCACAATGATCTTGTGGGCTAGAGAACCACTGTTCATTCCCAATATTATTTTCAAAATTTGGGAATCTAACGCTGGCATTCCCAATATCCCAACCTCTTCACTTAACTGAAATCAGATCAACGAATCGGCGATTAAGGAAACAGAATTTGATGCAAAT
>MKEJ01006951.1:0-11970 GCA_001753735.1 Embelia ribes | reverse complement strand
AGAATGTATTCACATAAAATTATATCCATTACTGCTACAGATAAGAATAAGGGAAGATTTATCTCAAGTTATATGTTGTAAAAGTTTTATATACCAGCAAAAAATGTGATGGTTCTTACAAAAATTGCTTGAGACAATATATTACAGGATTTGAGTAATACCTGTGGATATAAAGATATTGGGACAAAACAAATTTGATTGTTCAAAAAGATGAAAGAAAGGAAAGGTAGAAACAAATGAAAAAAATATAAAAAAAGAAAAAAAATTGTTTGTGCTTTATTCGGGGCTCGAACTTGAGACCTATAGGTAGGTTGACAACATTATGGATTATCTTTTCCACTATGAAAGACACGACCCAATGGATGTCAAGACTTTGCACAAAATATTATATGACTCTATTTGAAAGGTGGTCCAATATGGGTAAGACAATTGATCACTACTTATTGATTAATATATCTTTGTGAACTATTCAAAGATTCTTTATAAATTCCTAATAATAAAATATATTGATATAGTTATTAAACGACAATGTGTTGGAAACACTACCTTTATGGCAAAAAGTTTGAAGTATTTTCGGATCATAAGTCTTTCAAGTACGTATTCACTCAACAAGACTTAAATATAAGACAAAGGCATTGGATGGAATATCTCGAGCAATATAAATTCGATCTCGAGTATCATCCGGGGAAAATGAACGTTGTGACAGATGCTTTAAGTCGGAAAACTCGATGTACTATTGCTTGTCTTGTGGAGGACGAATGGGAAATATTTCGGATTCTTGATGAGTTTGGATTAGAGATTATGGAATCGGGTGATTGGGTTTCATTATTTTCTATGGTTGTTCAACCTACTTTGATATCTCGGGTAATTGAAGCTCAACATGGTGATGAAGAATTGGATACGTATCAAGTGCTCGTCCTTAGCAAACATAGTCTTGATCGATGGACTATCACTGAAGATCGAGGTTTACATTTTCAAAACTATTTGTTCGTTCCTCTTTCTATTCATGATAAGGTTTTGCGAGAATCTCATCATTCTCAATTGGCAGTACATCTCGACGGTACCAAGACATCTCTCGGAATTTTGGTAGTTGGGAATGAAGAAAGATGTGGTGGATTTCGTTTCTTGGAGATTGACTTGTCAGCAAGTTAAAGCCGAACATAAGCGCCCAGGGGGTTTGCATCAGCTGTTGTCCATTTTTGAGTGGAAATGGGAATGCATCACTGTGGATTTTGTGGTTGGGTTGCCTTGATCAAGGCGAGGTTATGATGGAATTTTGGTTATTGGAGATTGGATGACGAAATCAACCCATTTTCTTCCAATTCGTACAATCGACTCAATTGAGAAATTGTATCGGAAGTACATTGATGATATTGTTTGATTACCCGAGGTTCCCATATGTATTGTGTCGTATCGCAATTCTTGCTTCGTGTCTCGATATTGGTTGGGTCTTCAAATAGCTCTGGGGATAAAATTATCTCTAAGTACTGTGTTTCATCCACAAATGGATGGACAATTTGAGTGGATGATTTAGACGCTTGAGGACATGATTCGTATGTGTATCCTTGATTTTGGGGGGAATTGGGAAGAACGATTGAGTCTTTTTGAATTCGTCTATAATAAGAGCTATCATTCAAGTATCGAAATGGCTCAATTTAATGCTTTATATGGGCGTCTGTATCTGTTGCTAGTGTGATGGGCTGAAGTGGGAGACAATGTCTTGTTAGGTCTTCATATTATTTGGGAAACTATACAAAATGTGCAACTAATCGAGCAGAGACTGGAAATTGCTTGGAGATATCATAAGAGTTACACAGATGTGTGTCGATGACTATTGTCTTTTGAGGTTGGAGATTAAGTATTTTTGAAAGTTTTTCCCAAGAAAGGGATTATGCATTTTGGAAAAAAGGGCAAACTATCACCAAAATTCATTGGGTCGTTTCTTATACTTGATAAGGTTGGCAAAGTAGCCTATTAGTTGGTCTTGCCACCTCAACTATCGAGCATTAATTCTGTATTTTATGTGTCCGTACTTCAGAGATATATATGGGATCCGTCTCATATAATTGTCTATGATGACTTATATGTCGAAGAAGATGTGTCGTACGAGGTACGACCTATACAAATATTGGAAATGAAAGAAAAGAGGCTTCAAGGTATTTGATTCGATTTGTGAAATTTTTTTGTGGTGGAGTCACTCAACGGAAGAGATAACTTGGGAAAGAAAAGAGGAAATGTGAGCAAAGTATCCAGAGCTTTTCATTGATTCCGGTAAGTTTTTTGTTTTTGTGTTTTGTGCAAATTTCGGGGATGAAATTTCTGAATATGGGGAGGAAGTAACGTCCCAGAAATTTTGAGCGAAAATTTCACACTTATAATAACACTATTATAGTGCATACATGTTGCATGATTGAACGAGTAATGTAGCCTTATACATAGTCTCGTTTGGGTATAATAGTCGTGGCGTTAGCGTTGGGTATTATGCATGGAAGTTTAGTGTGAATATTTATATTTGGGAGTTTGTGAAGTTGGTATTGTGAAGTATTAGTGTAAATGCATTAAGTGATGTAGAGACGTTTATATTGTAGTATAGTTACGTGACATAGTATCGTGGTGAGGTTTGGCGCGTGCGTGGTAGTACTCGGATAGCATACTGTATGTTGTAGAGAAGTAAAATAGTGTCATGAAATAGTTAGAAGACTCGAGAGTTAGATTACGTGAAGTGTAGAAGAGTAAGTGCGGTACTGTATTGGAGTTTGTCGGAAGATGCGTAAAATAGCGTGAAATAAGTTTCGAGCATTCAAATAATAATCCGAAGGTGGGAGAACAATTCTATTAGTGTCTAGGAGTGATTTGGGATGTTTTCAGAAGTTTTCTTCCTGAGGTGTTTAGACAAAAAATTCCTGCAGGTCCAATCGCACACCGACTTGCCAAAGAATTAGAGATTTGCAACCTATCATTCTTCAGACCAAATCATTGGTAATCTTAATATTAGTGTAAGGAATTGTTCTTATTTTCATAACATAGTTAATCACATGGCATTTTTAGAGTGTGAAAAATTTAGTGAGGCCGAATGAACGAAAGTTGAATGTTTACTATGCAAGAAAAGTTAAATCAATTTGAGCGTAACATCGTCTGGACTTTAGTCCTTAAGAGTAAGGATATTTGATGATAGGCATGAATATGTTTATAGAAATAAGATGGACGAATCAGGTGTCGTAGTTAGAAATAGAGCACGTCTTGTTGCCCAATGTTATAATAAAAAAGAGGGCTTTGATTTTGATAAAACATTTGCATCTGTAGCTAGGTTAGAAACTATTTGCATGTTATATGCATTTGTATTATTTAAACTCTACTAAATGGATGTGAAAAATGTATTTTAAACGGTTACATAATGGAGAAAGTTTATGTCAAATAACCTCCCGATTTTGAAAATCATGAACATCCGGATCATGTATATCGATTGTGAAACGCACTATACGGCTTGAAACAAGCACAAAGGGTTTGGTATGAGCATTTAAGCAAATTTCTTCTCGAAAAAGATTTCATAAGAGGAATAATTGATACTACCCTTTTTATTAAAAAGTGCAAACATGACATACTTTTAGTTCAAATTTATGTTGATAATATTATTTTTAGTGCTATAAATTAGCGTACGTGCAAGGAATTTTCTAAGTGCATGTAGGGAGAATTTGAAAAGAGCATGATGGACAATCTCAGCTATTTCTCAGTTCAAAAATTAAGCAAACACCAGAAGGAATATACATCAACCAAGCGAAGTACACGCGTGACTTGCTCAAGTGGTTCAAAATGGACGATGCTAAGCCAATGAGGACTCAATGAGTCCAATTATAAAATTTGACAAGGATAAATCGGGTAAAAATGTTGATGCTAAGGAGTACCAAGATATGATCAGTTCACTCTCATATTTAACCACAAGTAGACCCGACATCATGTTTAATATTTGTTTATGTGCTCGTTTTCAATTTTGTCCTAAAGAATTGCATATTGTAGCCGGTTAATGTATACTTTGATATTTTTTCGGAACGCATAGTTTAGGATTGTTCTATCCTAGACATGAATTTTGATTTATACGTGTAGTTATTGTGCCAGATTGTATTGAATAGATGCACATCACTTTGATTTGATCCAAATATATTTAGGTACTTACATATTTAACTTAATGTTCTTTACTTTTTATACTAGTGAATAAGATTTTTCAAGGTTTTCTTATAATCTAAGAAAATTATATTTGTCACACTTATAATTATCCCAAATTCTAGTTCCTTTATAGCATCTACAACATGTATTACTTATTTATTTTTTGGACAATATTTGACATTGGTTATTGAAGTAACTTTTTCAGATCTACTTATATGTTGCAAATTATTGATTTATTCCTATTTGAAATAATAGAAATATTTGTATATGTTATACAATTTGCGTCAGTTATCACGTTTCATTAATATTTTAGAATCTTATAAAAAGTAGAATTATAAATTTTATGATTGGAATTAATTAACAATTTTCATGCCTATTTAAAGTAGAGTAGATATATGTATAATTTTAAGGAGATGATAAGTTTTCAATTAGGCATAATTTGTGCCTCGACTTCACTTAATAGTAATTATTTATCATGTATTGAATTAAATTAAATACGATATTAATGAGAAATAACTTCGACATATTAATACATGAGAAATGATCATCTTAAATAAAAATAATTATCTTTTGTGAGGAGAGTTAATGTATAATTTTTATAATTAAATTTCTAAAAAAGTAGAGAAACATGAGACAAAATAGAATTGATGTGAGTTTTTAGAGAACCATTTATGCGGGTATTTTATGTTTTTTTATTTTTTTTCAAGCCTAGGAATTTTTTTTGTTTATAATATTAGAAATCCGGCCATGAATTAATTTTAGAATAGAATGAATTTGAATTTTTGGGATAATTAAATTCTTGCGTATATTTTCTTAAAGTTTTTTTATTGTCAAATCTTGAATTTTTATGATCAATATATATATAAATTCTTGTACTTTTTGTTTCCTTTTTTTGTCAACCATTTGGATTTTTTTACTATAAGATATTCATATTTTTTTGTAATTTTTGTTTAATTTTTTTTTTGTGAAATCTTGTATTTATTTATAGTTAACCTTAAGATATGATCTGAATTAAATGATATATATCATTTTTTATTTTTTTTTGTCCACCATCGAATTTTTTTATAGTCAATAAAACCGGATCCAAAAAAATACATATGGCATCATATTATTAATGGGGCATAAATTTTATATATATTATAGATATAGATGTCTAGCATATGCCAGGACCGTGGTGCTTTTTTGAATGCATCCGGACTCCAATTCTGTCGTAGTCTATTTTGCTAAGCTCAAGTTTATTAGATTATTCTCTAAGATAGCAGGTCATGTTTTACTGGCTACTTTTTTTAACTAGCCATGTAATAACTATGTAACAATCCTTGTACACATTGGCATATGGCACGACCTCCGATAATAATATAAATTATACTTTTATAACGATTCATCTCCTAGAAAAAGACAATTATTTGCAATCAACGATAAAAATGGGTCGTGCCAAATGGAAGCATCATCCCTCGAAGAGAGAGATTCCCTAAACTCACCAGAAACAAAGGAATTGAAATACTCATCCTGTCTACGTATAGATTATGCAATCAAAATTGTATAAAATTTTAAATTAAAATAAAAAAAAATATTTTTACAAAGTTTGAATGGTTAAATTGATAATTTAATAACTTTTAAATTAAATAATATTAATATAACTTATTTTTGAATATTATCGCATAATTTATTAGTAAAAAGAGGAAATAGTTAACTGCAATCTATTTTTTTAAGTATATAATGCAAATATATACCATTTGTATACGGTGGTTCCAAGCTGACCTTTCATATTTGAATCTTGGATTTGCGTAATAAGGCAGGCGTCTGACTTTAATAAAGTTGCGGAGACAGTCCGTATATATTAATTAAATGTGCTCAGACATCCAATTAAATAATATCTATAATTCACATGTAGAGTTTTTCGAAAGTGGGGTGGCAAATCCGGGAAGGTGGTATGCTATTGCTCTCCATTAGTATCACCATTATGCAATTCGGCTCTATATTATTGAATGGAATATGTCAAATTAGATTTTTTTCGAACGTAGGGTGAAAATTTTGGGAAAGAAAGATAATGTTGTTCGAGCAAAAAGATTATGCAATTCAACTTTTTACTGTTGATCTGTCAATTTCATCCAACGGTACAGAGTCAAATTACATAATTTTATTATTCTTTGTGAGCAACAGTATCTCTGTATCAGTATTTAATAAATGAGTAAGATTAAATAGAAGAAAAATCTAAATGAGAATATTTTTTTTAATTGTCAATAAATGGTTTTAAAATTAATGGTTTGTATATGCTTAGCATGAGATGCTCAGCGTGGCTGCAGCCGGGTAGCTTGCCCAGGTTCTTTTATTTCCTATGCTTTTGACCTTATTAATGATTTGGACTTTATCAATACATCACGCGCTTTAGTTTTTATATGATTATTCTATTTTTTTCATACAAATCTTAAGAATGCTCGGTTAATAGGGATAACGTAATACATGTACCATTTTTATTTTAACATGCCCTTCATTGATTTATGGGACTATGAAATTTAATTATTATTGATAAAATTACATACTACTATTAAACAAGGTTATGTTGATATGGTAATTCCTTGTTTTTCTATACAAGAAAATTGAAGTATAATTTGAGGCAACCAAAATAAAAGGCATGCTTAATAGATTGGACAAAAGATAATATTTTCTTATTTTAAAATAAAAAAGAAAGAAAAGGCTTCAATACTAGAAAATAAGTTTCTTGTATATCAATACAAGAATACCACTAAGAAATTACACTATAAATCACCCAAGATTTGGACCCAATTTGGTACTACGGTTATTTTTCAAAAATTGCTTATCAAAATTGTTCTAAAAGCAGCCAAGTTCAATACCAGAAAAACTCGGAACAACAACGGATTTTTTTGTTGCTGATAAACTTCAAATGGAATTTGCAACATAAATGTTATCGTAGCCGTTGAGGTAGTAGTTAATATTTACCTACGGATTTTGGGCCAGATGAAAAGTTTCCATTTTAAGCTCCCTTTTTAAGTAAACGACCTATTAAAATAATATTAAAAGTATCCATTACTAAACTCGTTGCAATAGAATTTAATTTAAGTTAAAAATTTTTAATATCCATTTCTAAAATCGTTGCAAAATAAAAAAATAATAAATAATAAATTTCTAAAGCCGTTGCAATATTATTTAATTTAATTAAAAAAATTTGGTTTTCCATTGCTAAAACCATTATAATATAATAAAATAATAAATAATATATATAATTTCCGTTACAAATTCCGTTGAAAAATAATAAAATATGGGAAAAAAATGTTTAAATTTTCCATCGCTAAGTCTGTTCCAACATTCAAATAATTTTTTTAAAAAAAATAAAAAAAAATAATAATAATAATAATAATAAAAAATAAAAATAATAAATAAATAAATAAATAAAAATAAAAAATAAAAAGAATCAAGAAACAAATGCTTCATAGAATTTCGACAGAAAACATAAACTTAAACCTATTATACATTTTATCTTCATATATGATGTATTTAATAGTCGTATCACTATTAAAAGGCAAGTAGTCAATTTGGACAGTAAACAGAATTTTATACAATGACGGAAATACTGAATTGTAACTAGCAAAAGTGAATATATACACTACCCTTTTCACATCTGGTGGGCCAAGAATACAAAGAAAAAGTGATCATTTCAATTTATTTTCTTTCCTTGATAAAACTAGTAATTGGGCTTTAAGACTTGTCAAAAAAAAAAAAGATAATAATAATAATAGGGCATTAAAAAGGGAAAAATTTTAATCTTAGTCCACATCATTTATCTAACTTTATTTCTCTAGTCATAAAACTTATCCTCCCCCACCCCGATTTCGGCCCATTTCAATTTATCTCTTCGCCTCCACTTTCTTACCAAAAGCAGTGAAGCATTGCTTCAAATCTCATTTACAAATATGAGGTCCTCAACACCAATACAGGTATTCATACTGCTGGTAAAAATTACTAAAACTGTTTTACCAGTAAATCATTCTACAAAGTACAAATTTCCCTGTCATTCTTCCATTTCTCAATCTTAGATTCTTTCCAGTAAATCATTCTACAAAATCATTTATAAATCTTAGATTCGTGTGATTTGCATTACAACAATAAGAAAGTTGAATATCAAGATGCTATTGCATACCGTTGAGCTCGTCCACTTCATATGTTACCTGGATATATTGCACAATGTTGATCTCATCAGATTACAACTAGAAAATGAGAAAAATTGTACATTATATAACATTTACATCTCATAGACAGCCAGAGTACATGCTTTTCTTTGTTCTCGGTTTCAGAAGTGAATATTATATATATAAGAATTTAGTTGCTAGCATCAGGGTGGCATACATATGTATTTACATGCATCAAACTACTATGGCAAACATGTTTTTTTATCCTTTTACTTCTATTATTAATTAGTTCTGATTAGGAGGTAAGAAAAAGCATGTTCACAAGGCTCAAGTCCCATCAGTCACAGATTTTAAGACCACATTAAAATAAATAAGCTTGACAATGAACATTAAAATCCAAACCAAATCTAGCAAGATAGGTAAATTGATTAATTGGACAATAATCTAATCCATGGATCAATCAAATCCCGACCTTAGAAACATACTTTCTGTAAAAGTATACCTAACTGTTTTGTTTGCCTTAAAATTTGTGACTTTAATAGATACGTACATGTAAAAAAAGCTCTTACAAAATATCTAGGCGAAAAACAGCAAATTGACTTTCAGAATTTGCTACCAACTTATATTTTTCAGCTGTAATAGTTTAACTGATTCCAAGAAAGTTGTCAATAGTTCGGCCAGTTCACAGAAGTAAGCGTAAAAACTAACCATGTAATACTAGATGACATTTGAATCAGTATGTCAGTCAAGGTATGACTAAGAACCACAACAACAAGAGAAGCAACTTTATGCCTAAACACTGGTCTTGTAACATTATACACAAGTCTAAATACTTAATATTAGATAATGATATACAACTTCAAATTTGAAATACAATCTACCTTCAAGTTTTCTCCTTTTATAAACAAAGCGTATGTGTCTGAAAGGGGAAAAAATATCAAGAGAGAGAACCATGTAAAAGACCCGGACAACGGGTTACAAAAAGAGTATCTGCAGAGACCAAGAAGGAAAGAATTAACTTACTATAAGTCTTCCCTTCATGAAAAAATACTAGAAAACTTTCGATCCCCTTGTGAACTCTAGAATTTTGCTCACACCAAACCAAAGATGACAAATAGCATGAAAGCGTTCTGGATGCCCCGGAGAGAAGACAATAATGGTACCTCCAACCAAATAGAAGCCAATGTCACTAAAAGCTTTCCACGCGCTTGCCTAGGCTCTTGGGGTGAGGCCAACGCGCCTCATATTGGTCCATGCAAGCAATGTCACTAAAGAGAGCCTAGGCGAGCCCCTTGAGGCACTAGCGCATAAGGCTCTAAGGCGAGCGCCTCACTCACATCATGCTATTTTTCTATTTCTTTTGTTCCGTCTTTGTATATATGTTAATTAAATGATACGTCGTATTATAATCGCCACTATTACTTATTAAGGAAAAGATCACTAGTATAACTTATAAATAAGGCTATGTATAATATATCAAGAAGCTACCACCAATTCCCGACACCTATAACAAAAGCTTATATTTCCAAATCTACAAGATAAAGAAATTTAAGAGATTGTGAAATTTTATTAGAAAAATAATTAGTGTCTTGCTTTACTCGGGCGAGCAGGCGAGCACCTTATATGGCGCCTAGCGTCTCAAACAATATAGGGTCATGGCACTTTAAGGGCGCCTAGAGCTTTTAACAATACCGAATAGTTGCTACTCTATTTTGTTTTGTCCACATTATTTTTTAGCCTCATTGGCCCATTGCATTGCTTTGTTTCTTTATATATTTCTGCCAGGTGACATAGTGTTTGATTGTGGATGCAGGTGGGAGGCCTGTTGATCCCAACTTGACGGAAAAGGTACTTAATTAAGGTTTGAGGTTATATTGACTATTCTCCTAGCTAAAGAAAATTGTTCGATAGCCAAGTATTTCTAGTATTTAATTTTTTATGTATTTCAGAGAACCTCGGCGAAAGATGAAAGTATTGGTCCTGGAAATCCTTCTCCTGATACAGATGCCAGCCCACTTTCGACCAACATTACAAATCAGTTGGGATCTTCGTATACAAGTGGGCCACTTACCACGTTATCCCCTCAAGAGCATACTTACTTTTACGGAGGTTAGTCTTTGTTGTTTCCTGCTGACACCAATCCAGAAGCAATGGTCGGTTCTAGATCTAGGTATGAAGAAAAGATGACAGCCGAGGGTCCATTTTCTCAACTTCATATTTGTTAGGGGAAGAAAAGGAATTTGAATCTTTAACTTGTGCTTAAATATTTATTTCTTACCAATTTGTTTGGAATTGAAATGAAAAAAGATTGACCCTGTTTGTTTGTTTTTTTTTTAATCTAACCGTGGTTTGGTAGTGAACCTGTTATAGCTTGTGGATTTAATACGCATGATACAGTAATTCTAGCATTGTGTTTTAAGCTTTAGCTGTTCTTTTCTTCCTTTTGCCTTCCAATTTAAATGCCCATCCCTGAAGGAAGTATCATCTTCTGTTTCTCATCTTTGCTTTGTCTCCAGGCTATGACAACAACGCTGCTAACTGGGATGACTATCATCGTTTCAGCAATGCCAATAATTTGCAAGTTGTATCACCAGTGAGTTTACGGCCTTTACTGAGCATTGTGCTTTTGTTTTTCCAATGGTTTTCTGGATTACCTGAACAGATTTGTCTTTTTTTCACCCCTTGTGTCTTGGCTTAGGCTATGTTCAACGACAATGCATCACTTCTCTTTCACTCTGGTTATGGCATTGATAGCCAGATGGCCTATGGACAATTTTCCCCCATGGCTAGTCCTCTGTCTCCTATAATGGTAGATGGCCAGCTATACTCTCCACATCAGTACCCTGTACCTCCATCTTTCCTTCCACAGTCGGTATCTCCTGGGCTTCCACATGCAACATCGCATCTCCCATTTTCACAAAATGAACTTGTTGCATCGGGGAATAGTGGCCAGGAGAGGCTTGGTGATAATGTTCTTTTTGGGACTGGATCAGGCTACTTTGTACCTTTTGGATCATTTGGTGAAGGGGGACTTTCTGCTGAACATTTGTCAAATCGACCAAACAGAGAGACTGGGAGGTATCCATCTCAGCTGACGCCACCGGCAGTTTTTCCTCAGTCATTTGGCATACTTGGCCCGTATGAGCAGAACATTGGACAGGTTTGTTTGTAAAAGTTCTGAATTGCCTCTTCTTTTTAAAATGCGGTTAAAGATTTCATTTAAACAGCCATTGCTCTATCATATTCACACCCACACTATTACTGTTAGTCCATCACCTCTGCCTCTTTCAATTGATTTCATGGTTTATCCTTGGTTTTATGATTTGAGCGATCAGTAAGTTTTCTACACTTACATTGTCCTTTGTGGGGATATTGAAAGTCATACAACCTTGTAGAAATGTTTGAATAATTACTCTTGTCTGGTCAAGGAATGAATATGTAAGAAATATTATCTCTGCGAAATATTATCCTCACTTTATAATGAGTTTCCATTCTAGTATCCTTGCGTTCATATGAGTGACGGTACATGTTTTAACTCATTTGTTCATTTCAGTTTTCTCAACAACAGAGACCATCTCATGGTATTGGAACAATGACAAGTTCCTTTGCTCAGAACTACCCTCATAGCAGCTCATACCAGAGTTTAAATTATAGTGCTGTA
>MKEJ01006950.1:0-31808 GCA_001753735.1 Embelia ribes | reverse complement strand
TTGGTTACTTATTTTTTTATAGGAATACATACCCGGGGTTAGGAGAAATTTTGGACGTGACACCTAAGTAAGAGCCATCGTGAGGTCCCGACCATGAAATTTGGGCTACTATCTAGTAACTCTCATGAGAATCAAGATAAGTACATAGTGATTATTAGCACTAATCCGCGTACATGTTGTTGGTGGTAATATGTGTATAGCATATGATTTTTGGCTCAAAATATTGTATTTCAAGGTATATACTTATCATATTCATTAAAAATGATAGTGTTAATAGTAAGTATGTGTTCAAATCGGATGGATACCCATATCCATTGCATAGTATTATATATTACCCAATAATTTTGTATTTATATATTTTATATTATTGTTACATTTTTTTTTTTTTTAGAATTTCGAGGGGATTGTTAGTGTTAATAGACACCAGATTTCAAAACAAATAAAAGATTTTATAATTTTTATTATATTTTATTTTTTCATTTTTTCCTTATATCTACATGGCAGTTTTCCTTTCAAACTGAAGAGTTATAACCCTTCATCAACCGCTTTAAATACAACGTTAACTGATTTTAAAAAGCCATAATTATATACAAAAAAAAAAATTTGAAGATTGTTGTTATTCTCTTTATGTTTATTATTTATTATTTTTTTGGGCAATATCAATCAATAACGGTTTATCATTTGCCTCCGATTGAGCGTGCTATTCTAGTAATTTCCTGTGAATATATTGGGTTAGATTTTAGAGTCAATCATTCCGTTTAATCTTTTGCGTGGGTAAAATATTAGCTTTAGGACAGTGTTTCATGACATCTCAATATTTCAGGCTTGTTTTCTAATTTAATTGTATTTTACTTTATTATTTATTATATACTGTCATATAATCTCTTGGTACGAAAAATCATAAATCATTTTATACAAGAAATAATTACTTTAAAAACATAAATTTAAATATTATTTTCTAACAAATATAATTGACCATCTCCAAAGTCCATGCTCGAGTGGATCTTTAATAACCCAAGCAACCAACTTTAAATCTGAAAAAAATTTCAATCTCCCACCAATGATGTTTGTGTTCTAATTCGTTGCAAGCTTCACCGCCATTAACTCACCACGAAAATCGGCACTCCCCCTATCAAGCTCATATGTTATTGCTTTTCTATTATCGCGATACTTCTTCTTCTTAATCAGTTCAACATTAGTCCTAAATTTGATAAGCCACGTTCAATTCCTTTAACAAGACTTCCACTCATAATTTATCGCGTACACGCATAATTTTATTTTGCAAACTCCAAACGCGGTCCACCAGCATGAAAGCTACCAACCGGATGTGCCTAGCCTCCTTGAATTCCAACTCTAGTCTCATCCCCGCCTCGGATCCGCAAAGATCTATGCCCATTCTACCGGAAAATTACTCGAATGCCAAGTGACCGTATCGAACAAATATTAGAAATCTCATGGGTCAAAGTGTAATTTAACCGAGAAAGTTCCCCGGTTTGTTGTGTACGCTACCGGGCTCAATAAATGCATGTTTGACGGTTCGAGTAATCAAATTCACTCCAAATAATTTTCCCCCAAAATCATTCCCCACTCCTTGGCGGGACTCTTTTCTTCTGTTATATTTCTCCCTCAGTTAGGGCAAAAGTTTCCCCACCAACCAGTAACACAAACACTCTCTCTCTATACATACATACACACATATATTTGCTTATATATAGCTCGTTTTATGCTCTCATGGAGGACAGCGCAGTAGCCTCGGAACCAGCGATTCGTCGCGCGGTGAGCTTCAAATGATCACTCTGATCAACCCTAATCTTCAGTTCATCCTTCAATTTTTGTTGATTTCTCTGTTTCTGCTTCTGCAGGTGAGGTCTAGGGCTCAGATTGGTGAGGATCGGAGCCCTAATGAGGAGGAGCGGGAGGACTCGTTTGACGATTACGAGGAGCCACGTCAGAAGCTTCCCAAGCGGAAGCGCCTTGCAGATGGAGCTTCTGCTGCGGCGCCCAAAGATGACCAAACTTTGATCGGTAACTTTAGTTTTGTGCAATAAATCGTGTAATTTATCTTTTAGAAAATTGATGTGTAAAAATTTGTTACTGAAACCGATTAGTTTGTATGCTAAATTTACTAAATTTGCCGAATTTTTGTGTGGTAATTATGGTTAGTTTACAGTCATATTAGGGCACTCGGCACTCCTACGAGATTATCTATTTTCGACCCCTGAACTTTAATCCATATCTGTCAAATTTAAAATAGAGCCCTTGATACGGGGAATGCCCATATCAATCCCTTTAAATTTAAAACTAGGGGTGAACACTAGTCTCAAATTCAATATGTATATATATATATATATAGCAAACCCCAAATTTTCAGGGGATGAAATAGTGTCCGGACTCTGGATACATTGGTGGGTTACAGTTGTTGGCTTTAATCCCTAAAATTTATGGTAGGGACTCATTTAGGGCGTTGGCGGGAGTGCCCTCTGCATAGTTTTAGGTGAAGAGTGATATAGTAGGGTTCTGAAATGTACTCCCTCCTGAAAGCCGAATCCATTTGATATATTCTGCCTTGCCTGGTAGACACAAGGTTTTTTTAATGCCTCAAAGAGTTCAAGAAACAGCTGTTTCTGATTCCACAATTGGAGGGATGCTTGAAGTGACATCCTGACATTTTTTCCCCCTCTTTTTTATTTTTCATGGAATACGTGCTTCTATCTTGCAGGATATTTTATTTTCTTTTTTTTTTCTTTTGAGTTCAAGGGAATAGGTGGGGTAGGATTACGTGGTGCGTGTCTCACGGTGGCCAGCTTGAGGTCCAAACATATGGGGTGTCAATTAGGATATGAACGTTATTCACAGATGCTGGTTACAAGTTTTGGCTTGTCTTCTTTTTGTATTTGATTGCTTGATTCTTTTTCATAGTTATTATTCATATTACCAGGAGCTTATGTTTTCACAATGTTGTGTTACGTGCATTTTGAGAAGAGCTACTGAATCTTTTTCATAATCATTATTCATTTTACCAAGAGCATATGTTTCTCAATGCTGTGCCACGTGCATGTTGAGAAGAGTTACTGATATTGTAATTCCAGAGGGTATAAGAGGAAATGGAAAATTTATTCCTCAAGTAGTGAAAAACTGGGTTGAACGTTATGAGAAGGATCCTAAATCTGCAATGGTGGAACTTCTAATGATGCTTTTTGAGGTAATCCTAATGATTTATGTTTTCCCCTGAATGTGGAAGAAAAAAGCTTGTTTCAATTGCAAGATTTAGTTGAAACTTGCAACTAAGAAAGTACAATGCTGCGCAGGCATGTGGAGCAAAGTATCATATTCGAGAAGAGTTCCTTGACGAGACTGATGTTGATGATGTTGTTGTTGCTCTTGTGACTCTCGCTAAGAAAGTATCCTTAGCTTAGTTTATATAAAGTTGTTATGATACCTCTCTTTGTGCTGTACTCTTCTGGTAGTTTGTTCTTAACACCCCATAACTAGGGTGAAATTGAAGACTATCAGAGCTTAAAAAAGAAGGCTTTGAAGAATTTCAAAGATAACCTGACATCTTTTTGGGATAATTTGGTTATTGAGTGCCAAAGTGGGCCGTTGTTTGATCAGGTCTTATTCGACAAATGCATGGATTATATAATTGCTCTTTCATGGTCAGTTATTCACCATACCCGTGTGAATCTTGCAATTATCTCAAGTGGTTGGCCGAATTCAATCTATCTTTTCTTTTTTATCCCAGTACACCTCCGAGAAGTTACCGCCAAGTTGCTTCGTTGATGGGACTCCAGCTAGTAACATCCCTGATAACTGCGGCTAAGATGCTCGGTGCACAACGGGAAACTACCCAGAGGCAGTTAAATGCAGAAAGGAAAAAAAGGGCTGATGGTCCACGTGTAGAATCACTTGATAAAAGGTTGTCCGAGACTCATGAAAAGATTACTGCGATAGAGGAGATGATGCGCAAAATTTTTACTGGGTATGATGGTTCTTTTATCATTATTTTTCTGATATATTTGAAACTTAGTAATTTGCCGTCAAAACATTTTTTTGTAACTTTTTGTATTAATCAAGTGTTTTGCGACTTATTTGATTTTCTTTTTTGAAGGTTATTCGTGCATCGTTATCGAGATATTGATTCTGAAATTCGGAAGTCATGCATACAGTCCCTTGGTGTATGGATTCTGTCATATCCATCTTTGTTTTTGCAGGACTTATATTTAAAGTATCTTGGATGGACTTTGAATGACAAGGTAAACTGTGCCTCTTAGATTATGAGTTATGTTATTTTCTCAACTTATATGTTTTCTAACTTTTTAATGTTTTATTTTTTCAAAGGATGCTAGTGTTAGGAAAGCTTCTATCCTTGCTTTGCAAAATCTTTATGAGGTGGATGATAATGTGCCATCCCTTGGACTTTTTACGGAACGATTTTCAAATCGCATGATTGAACTTGCTGATGACGTTGATATTTCAGTTGCTGTATGTGCTATTGGACTTGTAAAACAATTACTGAGGTATTTATTAGTGGTAGACCTTTTGAAGTTTTAATTTCATGGTTTTGTAGTTTATGGGGATTATGTAAGAACGTTAACACTGGGCTAGGCTTGCTTTGCAGGCATCAACTTATACCTGATGATGATTTAGGTTCTCTATACGATCTACTGATTGATGATCCACCTGAGATCAGGCGTGCCATCGGGGAATTAGTTTATGAGCACTTGATTGCACAAAAATTTAATAGCTCTCAGTCTCGAACAACAGGTCTTTCAGACTCTGACTTATTTGATGGACCTCATGTTCTTGTCCAACACTGATACCATGAGAATTTTATTTCAGGTGGTGATAATGGTTCGTCAGAGGTACATCTGAGTAGAATGTTGCAAATATTGAGGGAGTTTTCGGCGGATCAGATTTTGAGTACGTATGTCATTGATGATGTTTGGGAGTACATGGAAGCCATGAAGGTTGGTTATCATATCTTTGTGTATGGTAGACTTGTTTGGGGAAATATTTAGTTGGATTGCTCTTCCCGCCTTATTAGACAATGAAGCATGGAAAACCTGATTGAGGGTCTTGTTCAATGCTTATTTGTATTATTTTCTCGGAGGTCGTTTCTCTTGCTAATTGTGTGTTTATTTACAGGATTGGAAGTGTATCCTTTCAATGCTCCTGGAGGAAAACCCTCTGGTTGTGCTTACTGATGAGGATGCTACAAATTTAATTCGCCTACTCTCTGCATCTGTTAAAAAGGCAGTAGGAAAAGTGATAGTCCCTGCAGCTGATAATCGAAAGCCACATGAAACTAAAGCTCAAAAGGTAAGAACTTTCTCTGTTCATTTCTGAATCCTACGAATTAAACTGCAGGGTATTGTGGTTCTCAGTTTCTGTCTTTAGGATGGTACACGTTATCTATTGTCTTATGCTAGTCATTGTTAAAATTTCAATTTGTTTGAGGCAAGTTCTCTATGGGGTAGTTTTTTATTAGAAAATGGATGTCTCTTTAGCCTGATATTACTTTGGTTGGATTTGTTTCATTGAGAAAGTAAGGACTTGTGAAGAAGTCATCTTTCACAAGTGAAGTACGAGCTGGCTATTTAGAGGATAGACTGGGCTACTTCAGGGAAGTGCTAATTAAGAATCAGTTTCGTACTGCAGCTCAAATGAGTTCTAGAATTGGAGGATTGAATTTGGTAAGAAATAATGAACAAGTCATTACTTATTGAAGCAATAATAATTCATGTCTCACTTACATCTTAAGCTTTCAGCTCAGATGGTGGTCATTTATCTAACATGGTGTCAACCAAGATCTTGGTTGCATCTTGGTGTCTTGGTGAGCCGTTCAGCTTTCCGTTCTGAATTCTTAATGTTCAATTTTTTTGAACCTGAGGTTTTTGTGAGAAATTTTCTTTGGTATTGGTTTCTTTAAAAAAGTTTTCAAACTAAAATTGCATTTGGTAAAAAAAATTCAAAACTCAAAAAACTGAATGTATGTTGCAAATTGTTTTTTATAAAATTCTATTTCACACCATATAAGAAAATAATGCTTGGTTAATTTTAAATGTAAAAAATATTGCAATTATTAAATTGAGGCACCACAATTCATTTATCGACCATATATTAAGTTTTACCTCACCTGACCCTCCTCTCTATCTCTAGCCAATATTTTGAAGCGAGTACCCTTTTCCCACTTTCAGCTGATTGGAATGAGTGGAAGGGAAGAAACACATGTATACCCACCCTTTGTTTCGTGTTATATTTGTTAATTTAGTGTTCACTTTCTTAATAATACGAATATATAATTCTTAAGTGCCTTTTGCATTTTAATTTTCATTATAAAAATAAATCACAAACATATTATATTTTGATCTCCAAAAAATATGTTTTCTGTTGTGGTTTGAGACAGAAAAAGTGAAGTATAAAAATTAAGGAGAGAGAGTTTTAGTATGTTGAAATTTGAAAAATTGGTCCACCTTTGTTCTCCAATTAAATTTAGAAAATTGTAAAATTAGATAAAGATTCGCAAAATTAGCTTTGGGAGAAAATTCAACTTTTGGAAAACTTAATTGAAAAGTTGAACATGAAATGAACCAAGCTAGCTGTTAGCTTTAGAAATGCTAAATATTGAAATTGTGCTGTCAACCAAATGTAGCTTAAGTTTTTCCTTGATTAACAACTTCAGCACTCGGTGAAATGATGGCAACCATTCTAACTGATATGGACTTTATTTTGATCCCCAATTTTTGGGAGTTGACTAGATTATTCTTTACGTGCTCCTAGAAAAGTTGGTGGAAGCATTTTAAAGAAAACTGTAAACTTTATGCTGCCTTTAGTCGGAATGCCCAAAATCTCATTCCTTCGAGTCTATCATGGTTTTATGTCGATTTCACATTGCTTGGTCGTCCTACTCAAAGATTAGTGTGATATTTACATCTTGAACATGATCTAAGTGTGATTACAGAATTAATATTAGTTGAAGTATATGCCTTTTTGATATGGAAGATTTCTGCAACCAACAAGTCCAGAAAGGGAATCTATATACTGAAATAGCGATGAGTTTCAAAACACACTTGATTAAGCGATATTATTTTTAATTGGTTTTAAATCTCAGGTTTTTCTTGGCAATTGACAAGTAGCTCAATTGAGTGAGAATTGAGAAATGTGATTTCTTTGGTTTGATCGTCCATAAGCATTTGGTTGGTAACGATAAAGATTTTGTTATTGAGATCTAATGTTCTTGGAAATATCAGGATATCCATGGCGGCAATCGGCGAGGTATAACTACCTCCATGATGAAGCGATACCCGCTACTTCTGCGCAAATTTTTGGCTGATAAGACAAAGATAGCACCGTTAGTCGAGATTATTGTACATATGAACCTTGAACTTTACTCTTTGAAGAGGCAAGAGCAGGTTGGTTTATAGATTTTGAAGTGCAACCATTCTTAGTTTAATTTTAGGTGTTTACCGGTTGGTTGTATGAATGCTTTTCTTTTCAGAGTTTTAAAAGCGTTCTTCAGCTTGTGAAAGATGCATTTTTTATACATGGGGATAAGGATGCTCTGAGATGTTGTGTGACGGCTCTAAGTTTTTGTGCTGGTGAGAGCCGAGGAGAACTACAAGATTCTGCTCATAATAAACTGAGAGAAGTTGAGAATGAGCTCATTGCCAAGCTTAAATCCGCAATTAAAGAAGTGGAGGTATCATTCTATAGGGTGTTTGTTTTCTCTTTAACTGTGAAATTGAATTAATCTGCGTGTTTTACAAATTTCAGGATGGGGATGATGAATACTCGCTCCTCGTGAATTTGAAAAGGTTATATGAACTTCAGTTGTCCAGATTTGTTCCTATTGAGAACTTATTTGAAGACATGGCTGTGTTTCTTCAGAGGTTTAGGAGTTTGGATGATGAGGTATATCTACTGAAACTTCCACTTCAATCAGTGCAGATAACAGTGCAGTTGCTTATGTTGTTAAGGTTCATACTCTTGCAGGTTGTTTGCTTTTTGCTTCTCAACTTGTTTCTGCAAGTTTTATGGCTTCTGCATTCTACTATAAGTGGTGAAATTGTTTCTGAGGCATCAGTAGCATTGTTGTCGAAACGTAATATCTTGTTTGAGCATCTTGAATACTACTTTGAAAACCCAGCTGCCGTACATGGAGAGCGTAAATGCGGTAATGAACTTATTTGCAGGGTAAGCGTTCTTTCGACTGATTAGTGAACTTCTGCAAGGGCTATTGGTTATCCAATGATTAGTTTCCTGTAATTATCATTTCATACAATTTAAAAAGAATGCTGAACCTAAAACTTTGCTTTCTTGCGAAGGTTTGTACCATGCTTGGAGAATTGTGGTACTTGTTCAGAAAACCAAATTATGCCTCAACAAAGCTGGAAAGTTTAGGATATTGTCCTGACGAGTCTACTGTTCAAAAGTTTTGGAAGCTATGTGAACAAAAGCTGTATATTTCAGGTCATTTGATTCTCCCTTTCCTGTCCCAGGGCATTATATTTTTGTATTGTGTACAAATGGTGTTTAATGACTCAGAATTTATGCAACTCTGGAACCTTAAGTATTCTTGTAGTTAGTGCACACCATTCATGCTTGATGTTGATAAAAGGTCTGTCGTTACTATGTCCTTGATTTTGTGTATATCTGTTGAAGCTGAGGTGTATTTCGTCTTCTGTTGCAACATTTGAATGTCTGGTGCTAAACTTGACACATATGGTAGCTGGTCTTCTTAGGCACAGGGTTGGGGGGAGTGGGTAGGTGTTGAGATGTGCTTGTAAGTATATATAGTATATGTTATATGGATATTTTGTACGGGTGATGTTTTCCTTGACAAGTGAATGGTTGGTTCTGCTATGTTGCTTCTCAAAAGAAAAAAAATCTAAACGAGTTGAAATGCAGAATAATTTTCCAGTTATTAGTAATAAAAATTCAAGGCCCCCTGATTTTTTATAATTAAATATATTAATATTAATGAATAATAGTTAAAAAACTAGAATGATATATCTGAATAATAGTTAAAAGAAGTGTTGAATTATTGCAAGAGAAATATTTAACCTGATTTAACTGCGTACAAAATATATCTTTCAAATTAATGTTTATGGGAAGCCTACTTGAACAAGATTTAATTAGAACAGGATCTATATGCATGAATGTCTTTTCCATATCGTTAGAACTTCAATTTATTTTGTGTTTTCCCGCAGATGAGACGGAGGACGAGGATGCCCACAAAGAATATGTTGAGGAGACAAACCGAGATGCTGTCATGATTTCTGCTGCAAGATTAATCTCTAGCGATTTAGTTCCCAAAGTGAACTTTCTTCTCTTGACAAAATCTGACTTCTTTTGCAGAAAGAAACTTGTTGAAAATATGTCACTTAGAATTATACCTTATGTCTTCTGCTGGTTGAACAACTTTACCGAGTTATTTACCGCTATTTAGTAATCTTTTGTTGTCAACAAATTAAACCTCAAAAGTAAACATTTAAAGAACAAGTTGATGTTGCAAGTTGGGTGAGTGAAGAATCTCTTTGCATGATAACATTTTTGGTTTCACTTTGGCAGTACTGGATGTCACTTTATGATTATGTTGGCATGGAAAATAAAACTTTTCATGAATTTATACTTACTAAATATCCCCCTCCAATCACATGGTGAGGATAATGTCTCATCAATTATGTTCTCAGGAGTACCTTGGTCCGGAAATTATTTCTCATTTTGTGATGCATGGGACGAGTGTGGCTGGCATTGTGCAGAATCTCATATCTGTTTTGAGGAAAAAAGATGATGATGCGTCCAACATCTTTTACATCTTTCTGGAAGCATTGAAGCGGGTATGTTTGTGCTTTTTCATTGGGGTTGGCTGTGATCAATGTGCTAACCTTTTTCTGGTCAACTTTTGCAAAAAATAGTTCTTTTTTTTTCATTGTTTTAATCTTGAAGTTGCTTCATCTTTGTGTCAAGGGTGATGCACTTTGAAAATGGCAGATAAAATTGCTTTCTCTGCTCTAGCATGATTTATTTTTTTGCCGATACTTGAGATTTAGCTCAATGAAATCGGTGAAATGTTATTGGATTCCATTTATCTAATACCTGGTACGAGACATTTGAAATGGGGGTAGACTGTTTCATGCCTTTAATATTCTCTCTTTTTTTATATAGTAACTAGTAAGAACCGTGGATATGCATAAAATTCCATTATCTTATCCTTCATTCTCAATTTCGTAAGTGAAAGTGTCATAACCATCCGAACTCTACCATCCATCAGTCCTTTCATCACATTTATTTCTGTCATTCCAAACTCACCTTTATTAACTTCCTTCTACATATGGTTTGAGTAGGCCTACAACCGGCATATGTTGGCTGTGGAGAGCAGTGATGAAACTCTATCAGGGAAGTCTTTTCAGGACTGTAAAGAGCTGGCAGATAGGCTTGCTGGAACATTTGTGGGTGCTGCTCGAAATAAGTATAAATCAGATATATTGAAAATGGTCAAGGATGGTGTTGACTATGCTTTTCTTGATGCTCCAAAGCGGTTGTCTTTTCTAGACAGCATGGTCGTTCAGTTTGTATCCAAACTCCATGCTCCTGATGTCTTGGAGATGTAAGATAAATTTTGTATTTGTTGTGTGTAACTAACTTATTTGAATTTGATTATGAACAAGCATTCCTTTAGTTCATATTGGATTCCTTGTTTTAGGTCTAACACTGAGTCTGTGACTAATCTTTTACCTTAGCTTTTTATTAGCTAATTGTCCTTGCATTAAACTTTTGTACCTACATCTCTTGATTTTGCAAGACAATTAATAAGATTAGCATCATATACCTTTTAAAATTTGGTTGCTGATGCTTCATCATTTCTGCTAGCAGATTAGAGGATGTTCAAAAACGAACAGAGAATGTGAACATGGAGGTAGATCCTAGTGGATGGAGACCCTATCACACTTTTGTAGACAGACTGAAAGAGAAGCATGCGAAACATGAAGGGGTTAAAGGTATGATTCTATTTCTTTGTAATTTCCTCGAATGTTGATTAGTGTAGCTGTTGGTTTATGGTGCCCTCTTCAAGCTGCTACTTCCTTTTTAAGTTTCTTGTTCTTGTACAGGCCCGTCGCATTGTAATATATCATTTTCACTTTTTTCCTCATCTGGATTTGCATCTGGTATTCTGGTGCAATGCCATTTTCAGTTGGAAAGCAGTCCCACTTGCAACTTTGTGTTGGGGTTGTGAGTTCGAGACTTCGAGTCATTTCAATGAACATATAGGGATGATTTTTTTAATGAACTTCGATTGTGTCAGTAGTTATATTCTTCTCACTTACCAGGATTTTGGTAGCAACGTTTTGTTACATGTATGTGCTTAAATGTTGGATTCTCCTATAAACCACTTATAAACCACTTTGGAGGATACATGGGCCCTGTTTAATGAGTTTAAATTCCATCCACTCGGTGTAGGGATTCCATGCACTAAGCCGTTTTGGATAAATGACATGTGGTCACTTGCATATGTGGGGATCACCGCAAATGCACATACGTCTTTCGTCCAAAGCTAGTTGACGTATAATTTTTTTACACAATCGGTTAATTAAAACTAAATTTCTGTTTAATTTGTGTCTAAAAGTATTTAATTTCCTGCAGATTATAAATGGAAAAAACTAAAAAATATCATAATATTGTTCGTGACAAATGCCATGGCTTTGCTTCGTATCAGATGAGAATATCATACATATCACGGCACGTTTTCACATCCTGGTCCTAGGAACTGTTCGGCATGGTATTTGCTACTATAACCGTTCTACAAAAATTCCACCATGTCCAAGCTAATGTCTTTCTAGGGTTTTAGAACTTGGGATTTAGATGAAGGATAGGGAGAAGCTGGGAGCAATTGTTCTCTTAGTAATGCTTGTATAATCATATGTTGCTGCCTAATCTTTTTTCTTCACGGCTGATGGTGTAGGCTCAGCCCTACATTATGGAGCATCTATTCTTATTTTTAATTTTAATATTTGGGGTAAATGTGTGCTCTATGCGCATGAGGATTTATATCTTTGACTTTTGCAGAAGAAAATGAAGGGATGACCGTGAAACGTCGAGGTCGTCCACGGAAGAATGCAAATTTACAGGGAAAGAAACTTTTTGTTGAGCAAAGTTCCAGTGACGAAGAGGACTCGATCAGTGCATCTGATCATGAGGCTCAAGCTGAAGAGGACGAGGACGAAGATGATGAGGCGCCTTTGATACAGTCAATAAAGTCTGCATCCAAACTCCGCGCTTTGAAAGTTAAAAGGGATGGTGTAGGGCAGAAGAAGCTGGGGAATTCTGTTCAAACTACTGAGAATATGGCTGCTTCAGGAACATAAGGTATGTAATTTGATTACTCCATTCAGATTAGACTTGGCGGCTTAACTTTACCATTTTATTATTGGCCAATTTGCTGTCTGCTAATGCCAAAATTGAATTGTTGTCCATTCAACTGGTTCTTATAACTATTTATTCGTATACAGTTTTTTGCAACTTCCAAGTGTTCTAGGAAGATTTCTTTGGCCGAAGAAGCAAGTTGAAAACATACAAAATATTTTGGAATACTTTATGCCCATATCTACATATTTTTTAAGTCTGCTCCCTCGCCTTCTCTCCTTAATATATGCAAGCTTTTATTGACCTCTTATTGCTCCCTTACCTATATCTAATAATTTATGTGGGATTTGCGACTGTACTAGGATTGAGTGCCATCTTTCATTGTTAATGGATTTTTCTTCTCTAATTGACTGCCAATTTTGCAGGGACTTCTAGCTAGCGTTTTTGTGTAAAGCTGCATATAGAGGATGGCGAACGATCTAGTTTAAGGATCATCTTGGCGGTCTCAAGTTAGAAGTTTGACCTTTTTGCGTGAAACGTATATGTATTTAGTTTTTCAGATGTTGGAAATGTTGTATCTGCGAAGATAGGTCACTTGGTCTTTATTCACCATATGCAATATGAGCCCCGTTGTCCCTTTCTATTTCGTTCATTGTTGCATTTGACCTGCTGAGTTTGATCAAGGTGGAAGCTGTTAAAAGTTTAGACTCTGTTATCTTGCCATTATTTTTGCTTTATATATATATACTCGTGAGGACTAATGTGTTGGGTCTAGGAAATGAATGAATGTATAGCACAACTATAAGAGTGATGAAGAACAAATTTTGGTGTTAGTAAATTGAAGCCTATTAGCGCGTATTTTTACATTTTAATAATAGAAATTAGTTAGTCTTTGATATAGCGGTTTGTAAATTTTATTTGTTCATAAATACAGAACCAAGTTTGCCGAATAAATAATATTTGAAAAATATTGATGGGGGAACACCCATGGATCGAAAATGACAAATGTGAAGAAACAGTCAACTGAGGTTACACAGCTGATTCAGACAAAAGGTCTCCAATTTTAAAACTATAATATTAGTTTTCAAATCAATTCAACAGTTTTGAACTAAAATAGCTCATCATGTCACAATTTTTATCTGCGAATCTTGGTAATTATGTGTGCCACTCAATTTTTTTAAATATGAGAATCCCTCTTCCGCTATTTATTTCTCTCTTTTGTATGATGTCCTATTGGTTTGTTGAATTTCCAAAGTGCGAGAGTCCACTGATGGATAGAGATCTCATTTAAAGTATACTTTTGTCATTGTCTTCCATAAAAAATAAAAATCGGAGTTATAATCAGTATGGGGTTATAGCGATTATCGTCCAAATCATAATAATTCAAGAAACAAATTAAAAATTAAATTTAAAATATTTTTTATTTAATTTTTATGTGAGCCTACAATGTACTATTTTGGTTGGATTATGAGTGTTTTTAAGTACGGTTCATTTGGTTGCCCTTTTTAAACAATTAAGCTAACTTATTTTAGACAAAAAAAAATGGAAATATTTAGCTTATTTTCAATTTATTTAGGCCAAAATAACAAATAATCTCAGCTTAAAAGTTGAGTAATTAAATATTATTTATTTTTTAAATAAAAAAACTGAAAATCTAAAATTTATAAGCTGCAACCAAACAAACCGTTAATAATGTGAATTGGGCATGCTTGGGTCTGCTGTCCTCGCCCGGATTAGAAACTAACCATGTTGCGTAGAAAGAGGTTTATATTCACTTTACCCAAATAAGGTTTATATTTTTATTTAGGATAAAATACATACATATTACTATATATGATTCTCAGTTTTTTTTTTCACTCTAAAAATGTAGACACAATAATAATTACATCTTTGGAACTAAAATTTCAGTACCAATACAAATTAGGAAACAGGGCTTTAACACAGACCCAGTTCACAACACCAAAAGCACTATCCTCGCCAATTATTTTTCTCGTTGGTACATTCATTTCCCAAGTCGTTATACATAAATACTATTAATGCGTTACTCTCTCCGTCGCCACGAGTGAGAAACGGCTACGACGACAAGAGCTTCTCCGGCGAAGTAACTCCGATCTCCGGCGAACTTACGAGTAAAACCACCGCTGAACTCTCTCTCTCTCTCTCCCTCCCTTTTTGTTTCCCGTTGCAGATTAGTATTGATTCTGCAATTTATGACGTGGATTATTTCGTATGAATGCAATTCCTTAGACATTAAGAGATGTGGTTGATATATATATATATACATACATACATACATATATCTATATATCTCTGTGTGTGTGTTTGTGTGGTGATTTTCTAGGGCTTATAGGGACCTTTAATTTGCCTGTGAATTTGCGTTGTGATTTTTTTGATTTCGTTCACAATTACTGGTAGGTAGTTTAGGTAGTTTGGCCGGTTTATTACTATTGTCTATCCACATTCGTATTGTATGTCCTTTGTTTGCAATTCTAGTCTTTTTTTAAAAAATAGTAATATTTGTTATAAATTTAAAGCAGTTAGAGCATTCTCATCATATTGGCTAAATGCAACTTTTAGCTATTTTAGATAGCAAAATCACCATAAAGTTGAAAAATAGACGTACAACAGCTTAGCTATTTTCCCCATTGCTACAGTAATAGGCTAAAACTCCTCTCTTTTTTTTGTTCTTTTATGTAAAAGCTTGTACTTCAAAATCGTGTAGTGTATTTATATATTGTATACACCATATTAAAGTTTATAAAATATGCTTCAATATGATATGGATATTGATATAATAATAATAAAAAAATAGAAATAATTTTTGAAATCACTTTAACTAATCTGGTAAATGTAACATTTGAATAGCTAAGAGCATTCGCAGCAGTTTAGCTAAATGTATGTTTTTAGCTATTTTACACAAAATATTTAGCAAAAATTTTTGCATGCATTAGAATAGCTAAGCAATTGGCTATTTCCCAAATTGCTACAGTACTTAGCTAAATATTCCCTATCTCTGTAGCATGGGTAAGTCTTTGTCTCTCTTCTCTCTACTCACCCCACACTTATTTTCTCCTTCTTTTGTTATCTTTCTTTCTCTTCTCATTATTTTTCTTTATCTTCATTGCTGAAACACGGTTCTGGCTAGAGCACTTTGGCTTTTATCGCTCTTCTCTCGAATCCTCTGTATTGGTATAGTCTATAAGACTGCATGTGCAACTGAGCGAAATCTTCTCCTCTCTTTTTTCAAAAAGATTATAACTTTTAATTCGTTTAACGTGTTTTTTCATACTATACTTCGTATTAAAGCTTATAAAATATACTTTAATAAAAAATCTATATTGACATATAAAATTATCAAAAAATAACATAAAACTTATCAAAAAGTAATATTTGGTTATCAATATTGATCATAAATAAAAAATTATAAAAAATAATTAATATTATAGCCATTAGCTAAAATAGCTAATCTGATGTATGAGGTAGCAGTGATTTTTTTTCGCAATTATGGATTGGTAGGTTGGCAAGTTTAACTATAATTACTGTATATCCGCATTTGCTAGTCCTTTATTTGCAGTTCTAGTTTTTTATTTTTAATGTAAAAATAATATTTGTTGAATTTTGGGGCAGTTTTCGATAAATTCAGTAGAAACTTCTGTAACCAGTTTTTTTGTAGAGAGAGTGCAAATGTGGTTTTGGAATTTTAATGGTGTTAATAGGGTCGTGCTGAAAATGCAGTCTATGGTACTTTCGTTTTTTTAATGGTGTTAACTATAGTACTATTGTTAGTGTTTAACTTTGGCCACTCGTTTAGAAACTTGATAGTCTTTGAGGGGAAACATGGAAGCTTGTTGCCAAGCAGCTTATTGTTTGACATTAACTCACCATGAGGAGATGAAATCGTAACCTCCCATTTTGGAAATGACCAACCGTGGGATCGTGCTGAGATCATTTTGTATTTTCAGTCCAAATGACATAAACATGAGAGGTACGAATTGCGTTGTTACTATGACTCCCAATACAGGGCTAGTAATACTTATTGTGTTTAGTACCACTTGAATATATAAAATCCAAATGTAGGCTTATGGATGATGCCATGTTTACAACTTTACGCTAGGAATTTTACTATGTTTTGTCTAGATATGGATCAGGATATTTTTATAGCTTATTGTTGTCAATTCTTTTTTAACGATATGACGTAGATGGTAATCTGTCTGAGAAGTAAACCAAATCAAGTCAAATTCACTGTAGCGATTGGCTCACTTCATTGGTGATCGTGAATCAATCCTTGCCGAGCTGTGAATAAACTGGGCATTGGAAACTTATGCTGCTATGTGCTCAGTACAAAATGTTAGGATGAAGTTAGTTCCAAGGCTCTGTGGGTCAATTAGTATAACTAGTAACTCAGTATTATGTCTTGGTAAATCATGTAGAACCTCCCATAAAATTTAGCTGGTTCCCAGTGGTTCCAGGGTTTAGATGTAATCCTTTATTAATGTCTTCTGACTGCTGTGAATTAAGTAAATCGAACAGGACTAACATCCAGTTCACTTTGAACCTTCTAGTCTTTTATGATTCTGATAGCTAAGGAGACTAGTTTAAAGCCAGTCAAATGGCATTTATTACCCTCTTGGTGGCACAATTATTTTTTTCCTTTTAAAGGCCAACCCCAGTTTGGTAACAATAGTAAAAATACATTATAATTCATATAAGGGCTTGTAACGCCGTAGAATTTTTGCCGCAAACCCTCATTCCCACCTTACCCCATATCTTTTCTATTGAAGGAGGAAAATCTGTTGTATGATACACTTTTATTGTAGTTATATTACATCTGTAGTCAGTAGTTTTAATCGCCGTATCATTCTCAAAATTCTAATGGTGTCCAATGTAAGCTTTTGTAGGTTATTTGATATAGTAATATGTTTACATAGCATTTCAAATGTTGTTAGATTTGATTTGCTCTTTATTAGTTATCTTTCTTGATTTGGTTTGTATTAGGGTTTACAACGGATTGGTCGGTCTAAGCGCAGCGGTCGGAGGAGGTAAGATGACGAATAATTAACTCTCGAGTTTTACTGATTTTTATTGTAATAACAAATTTAGCCAATTAGGTGTTGGATTTTATTTTGTGTTGAATCAAGGTAGACAGCAAATTGACACATCCCATTTTCTTTCATACTAAATCAGCACTGCGGTGATTCATTCTCATCTTTCAGTTCTGGAACATTTACTTGAAAGAATCAGCTAGATTTTCAGCCTTATATACTGATTTAGGATGCTTTATAGTCCTGATGTAGTGAAAGATTATATCACCATGACAAACTATATATTTCAAATTAGAGGTGTTAGTTTATGCATGTAAACACATATAATTCATTTTGAAATTTAATAAATTAAGAAAATTTGCCCTTCTACCTAAATGATATACTTTTTAAATAATTTATACTTTTACAATTATATTATTAAGTTGCAAAAATTGTGCAATGTTGTAATTATTCGATGCATCATCTAGTACGGGCTATTGGTTAACAATTCTGTAATATATTCAAGTTGGTGATGTTTGTTTAAAAGTCTAATAGAACAAGAACAAGTAATATTTATAAATTTGAAAGAATCAAAATATTCATGAACAGGCTTGGGCTTGGCTTGAGCTTGTGCAAGCCGAGCTTGAACAAAAAAAAAATAAAAAAATAGGGCCTGTTAAGTAAACGAGCCAAAAAACAAGCCTAGCCTGAATAGGCCAGGGCTCAGCTCGGCTTATTTGCAATCATACTTAGTTTTATTAAAAACTTTCCAGGTGCTCACCTAGGCTCTCGGGCAAGGTAAGGCAAGGCCAGGGCGCCTCAAATTGGTCTAGGCGAGCCACGTTACTAAGCCGCGCCTAAGTAAGTGCCTTTATCTAAGCCACCAACGCCTCGGGCTGATAAGGCAAGCGCCTCGCTCACATCATGCTAATTTTCTATTTCTTTGTTTTATATTTGTATAAATCTAATTTTTATGATACAACTATTACAATTGTTTCTCACTAACTAGTATGAATAATATAAATAAAACTACAAATAATATATCAAGAAGCTATCACTAATTTCTGACATTTATAACAAAAGTCCATACTTCCCAAATAGACAAGAAGATGTTAAGAATTTAATAAGATTGTGCAATTTTGTTAAAAAACTAATTAGCGCCTTGCTTCACTCTGGCGAGCGCCTTAGCTAGCACCTAGCGCCTCAGGCAACAAGGGGTCTTAGCGCCTTCAGGGCTCCTAGAGCTTTTAAACACTTATGATTATGCCATATAGTGCACTATATGAACCTTACTTAAGAATTGTTAGTTAGTACTACTTCATTATCAATTCCAGCTCAATGTCAAACATGTTTACGGACGTAGTCAGATTATAATTCTTTTTTTTTCACTGCCTGATGTTCTATTTTTCACTATCTTGTGCTCTTCCCAGTCTTCTTCAGACTCAAGAAAAGGCCAGCTCTTTCTGTCCTGAGTTTTTCACTGTTTCAAATGCTTTTCTTGTGTCGTTTACAAGCCTAAGATTTTGTCTTATTTCTTTTTGAGTTTATTATAGCCTACATATATTCTAATGAATCTGTATGATAGATGTTTGAATAAATATAGGTGCTCATGTATATGAGTCCTTGTGTTCTTTGCAGGTCCAGATTTGGAATGATGAGGTTCGGAATAGAAGAACCACCAAGCAGCTCTGCCCGAATAGTAAGTTAAATTTGAGAAATTGCTGCTTAATTTAGTCTTGACAATGTAAATGATATTGTCAATTAGTTGTTTTGAAGCTTGCTTGAACTTATCTTGTTATGCTTATATTGGCATCATAGTATTTCTGCAACTCTAGTGACTTTGTGAGTATGACTAGGTTAATTGCCCATAGTCAGTGATTCACTCGTGTTTGATACAAACACGCTCATTAGTCACTTGACTGTTATCAGTCAGTCCTAGTTGCTGGACCATTTACCAGTTGTGATGTGTTGATCAACTTGTGATGCTGTTACGTTCTCATCTTGTTTTTCTCACCATTTCTACCTTGGACAGGAGATTGATTTTATTTCAGCAGTGTCAGAGTTACATAGGCTCAGCTCTTTGGAGCTTAGCAAGCTAATTATGGACTCTGATAATTATGTTCTTCGCACCTTCACTAGAAATGGATCACATGTTGAGGTTTGTGCTCACCACAAGATATAATGCATTATTTCGAATTGCTTCTGAAGTTGCAGCATATATTTTCCGCTGTTTGTTTGATAACGTGATATTTCAGATTGACATGGAAAAACTTGCAAGGTATCTTCCCTTGCATCTCATCGCAAAGGTCATTTTGTCGAATAGAGATGAAGATTTGCTGAAATACTTATTATGTGGCGTCCGACTATTGCATTCTCTATGTGATTTAGCACCTAGACATGCCAAGCTAGAGCAGGTGAGCAGTATTTCTGTTTTATCATGCTTCCTACATTCTGAATTCACTGGCAAAATTTTTTATTGTTGCTACGTGGTGTGTTTATGCTATTGTCAATACTTGAAAGCAGGGGCGGAGCCCGGAACTACAAATAAGGGGTGCTCTAAGTCGTATGAATTATTATAGGGTGCTAAAATCTTGTCATGGGGGGTGCAGAAACCATGTAAAAGAGATTTACACTAAAATATTGGACATTTAATGGGTTTTTCAAAATTTGGGGGGGTGGTTTGGGGGTTGTGGTTGTTAGCTCCGTCCCTTGCTTGAAAGCTGTTTTAATCTTCTGTAGTCTGATTTTTTGTGACAAACATTCTTGTTAGTTCAAAAAATGAAACTCATATGATAATAATTTTTATTTCAGATTCTGTTCGACGATGTGAAAGTAACAGAGCAACTTCTTGATTTGATCTTTTAT
Source organism: Embelia ribes (assembly GCA_001753735.1). NCBI lineage: Eukaryota > Viridiplantae > Streptophyta > Magnoliopsida > Ericales > Primulaceae > Embelia > Embelia ribes. The sequence continues at coordinate 11,559 of MKEJ01006950.1, read as the reverse complement.
CTGCTTGCTTTTCTCACCAAGTTTATACAGGTCACCCATTTATCCTCTTCATTAACTGAGTAATGATATGCGTACAAACAAATATGTACTAACACTTATATGGCTAGATCCTATCCCTTGATTGTTAGATCTTGTGGATTGGTCCTATATTTAAGGAGAACATCATCAACTGTGACCTTGCTACTCTAAGTGTATGTACAAAGTATGTGCATATTATATATATGCATATCATGACTTTTAAGGACTTAGAGAACATAGTAGCTCCAACATTCTTAAGAGTTAAATGCTCCTATCCAGATACATAGGCAAATTAAGTAGTGACATTTAGGAGAAAGAATATCTATTGTGCAATGGAATGGAAACAAATGAAAAGTGAACATCAATGCTCCTAAATCACATTTATTTTCTCTTTATAAGATGTCGGCATTGTTTCACTACTTTGTTGGTGCATATATTTGGGTGTCAGTTCACTGTAGGAGCTAAACGTTGTCTTGACTTAAAAAGGATGAGAAAAAATGACTGAGTTATCAAAAGCTTGCTGGGCCGCACGTTTGAAATTATGAAGTCCTGATTGGATCCTGAACATTTTATTCTTCCATTTGCTTTTCTTCAAATGCTAAAGCTTGTAATTTTTTGTAACTTTGCAATGCTTCTACTGTTGTGATGAGAAATATTTTCTTATTTGCTTCTTAGTTAACCCCAATTTCATTGCAGGGACTCAAGGATGAGGTGATTGTTGACCTTGTTGAGCAGTGTCAGTCATATCAAAACCGTGTCATGATTCTTGTAAACAATTCTGCGTAAGTATACATTTATATTTGCTGGTGAAACAAGACCCATTTCGCAGGAATTTGAACAAGATTTTCAGGGGATAGTTTTTGGTATGCCTTGAAATGGATGTCCTTTTTTTAATGGAAACATAGGCTACGAGCTTCAAGTGGATATTTCATATTGCTTTCTCTTTTTTCTTTCATTGAACTTTAAAGAGGAAACTGGGCTCAGGATCTCAGTTTTCAAATAAAATTTAAAAGCCTCAAAAGAAATGGGTTTTCTTAAAGAGAAAAACTGAAGCCCATGTTCCCCTTTTGTTGGTGCTTTATTTGATAATTCGTATGTATATTGACAAGTTTTTGATTTTGATACACTAGAGATGAAGAGCTTCTAGGACTGGGGTTGGCCTTGAATGATAATTTGCAACGGGTGCTTAGCCGGCACGATGATATTGCAAAAGGAACCCTAAATGTGGAACCCAGAGCAACCGAAACTTCAGTTGCACCTCTTGTGAACGTGAATCATGAGGATGATGAATCAGAGGATGACTTTGCTCAGCTCTCACGCAGGTGATTTAACCTCATATGTCTTTTCCAGCTCATGAACATGTCTGCTCTTGCTATATTAAAATTCCAATTAATATACTTTGTGCCACTAGTTTGTCTTTGTTTATTGATAATGAACATCGGTGTGTTACCTGCATTGCTGATGAGGCTATTCCTCATATAACTGTGTCTGCGTGCACATGACTAGAAGCCTAAGACGATGAAAGAAGTTATCTTTTATATGTTGCTGTGAAGAAAATTTTCATTCCATGTATTGTTTGTATGTGTTGGTTAAACCGAGGTTTTTGGGTTTCATGATGGTTGTACTTAAAGAGCACATATATGAGGACAACAGATTTGGAGAAAGTCATTAGGACTTATTAGAGCCATCACTAACAACGAAAAGGTCTAAAAGGACTGTAGCATAAATTAATGGAATTAATTCCCGATGTGGGATCGCTTTTTACCCTCCCCATCCACAAGAAAGCCCAACAAGTGCATATAAATGGGTGGAAAGTCTCTGATTGAGTGAATAAAGAAACCCTTTTGGCTCTGATACCTTATTAAAGCCCGTCACTTATCACTAAAAGGACCTATTAGGGGAAAGAGAGGAGCCCATTATACGTGCATTAGATTAACTCCATCAATTCCTGATGTGGGATAACTTTTAACATGACTCTTGACTAACAATAAATAGATAATTAGGATTTTGGTTCTACTTTGAACTAATTTTTGAAAGCAGAAAGATTGCTGGAAGCATATGTTCAAACGGATTGGTTCCACAACTAGCATGTAGAGAATTATTGAAAAGCACTGCATGTTTAGAAACTTGGTCAGTTATTTCATTGGTTCCAGAATATTTTTTTCATAAAGTCCAAAATTGCCAGAGTTTGTTGAAATGAGTGAGTTCTCAAAGTTTCAGTGTTTACAGTCCGAACCAGTGAAAACTAGAATGACAACAAAAGGTGAAAATTCTGAGAACGAAACCAAATAGACCTAAAACGTCCTTTTTACATTGATGAGGATGATTCTTATATTTCTAGCAATGATGTGACAAATTGCTAGAAGGGGAGTAGACAAAGAAAGAGAGGAACTGCTTTTGTAACTTTGTATTAAATTTTTTGGTCCCAGATTTATTCTTACAATTGCACATTAACCTTGTAGTTAAGCTCTCTCTTTGAATGAACAGCATTCTTATTTTATACTGACATTGTTAGTCTTATGATGTATGATTCCAGGTCTAAAAGGGAGAATGCTCCCATACAAAGCCGAAGAACACCGTTCACCAAGAATGAAGCAGTCCGTGCAAGCCCAATTCTACCTCCTCCACCCTCCTCCAAAAACCCAATCACAGAACCATCAATGGTCGACTATTTAAGTGGTGAGGCCTATACCAGCGAAAGATCCTCTCCCCCATCAGATCCCAAACCATTCTCCACCTTAGCAAATCACTCGAACAAAACAAATACTGTTTCACGCTCGAGCCCCCCACTCTCTTCATCCCCACCGCCTGATTTCATAAACCCAACCGCTTCCATGTTTGGTGCGGACCCCTCGTACGATGAGCCTGCCCCAGCCGCCAGGTCAGCTGAGCGGCTGCCCGCAGCTCCGTGGGATGTTCAGGGACCACCCACCAATCTCCCTCCTCCTCCTTCTAAGTATAACCAGAGGCAACAGTTTTTCCAGCAACACCATATGGGTGGGCCCTCTCATTTGAGTAGTGGGTCCAGTTCGTGTGAGAGCTTGGTTGGGCAAACTAAGGGTCTGTCTCTTAATAATTCGGCGCCTACTAAACAAGAGAAGTCTGAGGACGCGCTGTTCAAAGATCTGGTTGATTTTGCAAAAGCCAAGTCTTCGTCTCCGTCTTCCAAATCCAATAATAGGTCTTATTGAGTGGTGAATATGGTTGGCATGTACTATCATTAGAAGTACAATTTTTCATTCATATTTTTTTATTTTCTTGGTTATTTTTGGGTGTTGTTATATTACTTGGTTCGGAGTTTGAATAAGCATGGTTTGCAAACTTGTGTTTTTATCAGAATTTCTTAAGGTCTGCGTGTCTCTCTCTCCAGCTATTAGGTTGTATAGCTCAGATAAGATGGAACTGTTTGGCGGACACATGCATATGTTATACGAGTTTGTGGGTATATATTATTTTTAGTTTTGAAAGGCTTCTTGTTCTTATGATGCTTTCATTACCGGCTTCTGATTTTGGTATTCGAAGTTCTTCCCAGTCTTGTAGAAAATGGTAGGAGTGTTTTTGAGTTAATTCTTTAAATAGGAATAGGGAATTCAAGTTCAACCATTATATACGTGGTTTTCAAAGGCTCAAACTGAGAGAACACAACCCTTACTAAGGGAGATATCTAATCTAACTTTATTATAAGGGTGCATGATATTCTAAATTTATTCTATTTTACAATTTAAATATATATTTCTCATTATTATAAAATTACAATTATTTTAGTTAATAATTTAAAAAAAAAAAGAGATAATAATGTATTTAACAAAATATACATGTAATTATTTATCAAAATATTATATTTTAAAAGATATTGCTAGAAATGAATATTGCAATGGATCCTATAGCTTTTTTTTTAATCAAATGGTTCCTATTGTTTAAACAATAATTATTTTTGGTATCCATAGTTTCACTTACAACAGTAATAGTTATATCGGAATTCGGAAAATGGACAAACTTGGCTATCATAGTTTAAGAAAAATAACATATTTAATACATTCAATAATACTCAAAATGGAAAATAATATCAACATTAAATATTATAAAAAGACTAACTTACACAAAAAAAAAATAGCATATTGGTCACTTCATATATTTTCATCATTTATTAATATAGTTGACAATAAAAATTATAATTTTAATGATCATTAAAAAAAATTAAATTTTATTCTCAAAATTAACTTACTTTAATTTAAATACTCCAAATTCTCATGTCCCTATAACTTTTAACATTTTAAGTGTAACTAAGTAACAATTACTATAAGCAATATTAAAAATTTAACTTAAAAGATAAATAAAGAGTTGTTCAAAATGAATGTATAACAGATACTTTGATCCAACTTCAATATAAAATTTGGATTTTTAAAAGGAGTTGGATTCATAATATAACGATTTGACTTTTACAATTGTAATATGAAAAAAAGTTTGAGATTATTTTTAGACTAAATTTAATATATTTAGAAATTTTCTTGATTTGAAAAATTTATATGTGTAATGTCCCAGAAATTCTACAAATTTTTTTATTTTAATAATAATTTTATGTGATGTATTATATTATTATTATTGCGTGGTATTCGTGGAGTATATGTATATGCGTAGTGCGTAATCGTGTGGTGTGGTTATAGTGTTGGATAGCGTAGAAATGCAAGGTGCAGGCAAGGTTTGTCAGTAATCGCGTAAAGTATCATAAAACGAGCTTTAGGCACTCGAACGTGATTTCGAAAGTTGTCAGATACTTCTATTAGGGTTTATGAGTGATTTCGAATGTTTTTGGAAGTTTTTGGCTTGAGGTGTTTTAACCGAAAATTCAAATGGCTCCGATCGATCCAAGAGAATTTGGATCAATCCAAAAAGTCAGTTCGATCGTTCTAAGTACGGTTGGATTGATCATCGGGGTTTGACTGACTTAAGTAATGAAGACCAAACACTTCTTTCTTCATTTCTATTTTACAAAATTCCGAATATAAGGAGAGAGAAAGTCCTGTGGGCTTGAAACACAATATTCAAGCTTTAATATCATCTAATCCCAAGACTTGGATTGGATTAAAAAGCAGAGATTTCTCATCCTCGGAGCAAGACGAACATTTTGGCATAAGTCTCATCTTTCATTTCGCTCGTTCATTTTTCTTGTTTTCCGTGCATCTTTCGCACGTGAAAAATAATCTTGATATTCTTGATCCTTATAGCGTGTGGATCATTTTTATATCTAAGTGCAAGCTGATTCGGGCTCGTTTACTAGGTCAAATTGGGAGGCGTAGCGGAGACGAATTTGGGACTTTTGCATAGGAAGTCCCGGGACGACTTCTAGCTTCATTTAAGGTACGGTAGTCAACAAATTTCAATATAAGATTGATGACTTTGTCCGTATGTATGTGCGTGAACGAGATGTTAGAATGCGAAGTGATTAAGTGTTGAATTTGATGTGATAGAAACTTCACAGAGATGTAGAATACGTATAGACCCCTTGAGGTGAATTGATACGTCAAATAGGTGCGGAATTGGTGTAGGCGTAGGGATGCATAGTAATACGACACAAGGCGTTGTTATGCGTAAATGGCTTAAACGTAATTGTTAAGTCGTGAAGGAGTAGAATTAGCGTTGAATTCATTAATGCGTAGTTTATATTCATGTCCATGCGTTGTTCGTTATCATGTATATGCGTAGAAATTAACATGTTAACATGCTAAGCTAATGCATTTCATTGCATTTATGTAGCGTTGTGTGGTATTGCGTTGGCGTGGATTTTGAAAGGAAATTATTTTAAATGCGTGGGTGTAGTCCTTTCAATTCTCGGGACATAAATGTATCATAAACATAAAATGCATAGATTTTAGCAATGAGGTCATTCAAACCGTGAAAGACGCAAAACCAGATCTGGGATTATACTATTGATTATGTTACCAGTGGGTGGTAATCAATGAAGGCTTGACCATGTCACTAGCGGTTTCTGATAGCGTGGTGATACAAGTCCCAAATAAAAATATGTTAAAGTATTGGAGTGGGCGTGCATTACATTAATGTTCTAATTTCACTTATGTTCATATGATATTTATACGTAGACATACATTTATTCACAATGCATATAAACTAGTATTTTCTTTATCGTAGAATTTCTTGGCTAATCGTATATTTTCTTTTTTCCATATATTGGCATATGCGTGACTTTGTAGGTGCAGAGGCTGGCATAGAGTATCCCTAGATACTCAGATATATGTGATATATATTTTTGGTGCACGTATTAGCGCTTTATTTTTTTATGTACTTCTTTTGATGTAGCGTACTCTAATAGCGTAAACGTAATATTGTTAGAATCGTCCTATAGTGGCGGACAAATTCATATGTGAATGGCGTAGATATAATCGTTACTTTATTTTTCTTTTGAAACCTTGTATATTATATTCTGTTCTATTTTTCTTTCTTTTCTTTTGGAAACTCACGTCCCTAGGTTCGTGGGGATTTGGGGTACAAATGGTTAGTATCAGAGCTAACTGGATTATGAAAATCTTGAAGGCTTATGGGTAGGAGGTCTTGGTGGGGCGAGACTGTAAGAACGAGTCGGAAATTGTTTGTTTATACTCAATACTTGAGTAGTATAATGTATGATAGATACTTAGGCATAGATACTATCATTACATTATGAATATGATTTTTTTTTCTTTGCGTGGTTGTTGATGTGAAGCTAGCGATGGTGCGAGGGTATGGAAATCGCGGCGATGGACGACGTGGAGGAAGTATTTCAAATGCGCATAGTCGTGGCAGTAGAGCGTAGACTCATGACTAGGAAGAAGTGCATCTAAGGCACACTTGCGCATGAGAAGCGAAATTCGGGAAGTGGAGAATATTCCTGAATTGGAAGAGACAACGAGTGTGGATAAGAGTTTGGTGAATTTTGAGGAAAAGGCTTCCTTGCCTCAATCTCAAGTTCATCCAAATACATATCCGAGGTAAGGCCTTAATGAAATAGGAGAATCTTCGGGTGTACTTCAAGCATTGGAAGTCATCTTGAACTGCGTGGCTAGGGGGTCAAGGGAAGGCGTGGAAAATGTGGAAACTAGAACATTCACGGCTTAGAAGATATTTCGTACTATGGACTCGCCGATATTTTCGGGAGAGGGCGAAGTTATTTTGGCTGAGGATTGGATGCGGGATGTGGAGAGAATATTTAAATTTCTTCATCTAGTGGATGATGATTTATGGATGGCAACAACACCATTGTATTTGCGGGGCAAGGCGGCTCATTGGTGGAGTAGTAAAGAAGAGGTGGATGGATTGAAAGATATTCCTTGTTTCGCATTTCAGGAGCTATTCTTGGAAGAATTTTTCCCAGATATGCTTCGTGAGAGGAAGCAAAAGCAGTTTATAAATCTTATTCAAGGAGGTTCTTTGGTGCAAGAATGCCATATTTCTTTTTCTGATTTGTCTTAGTATGCAAGCGAGAATGTATCGATAGAAAAGATGCGTTGTCATAAATTCAATAGTAGGTTGCGACCCTCTATTTAGACATATGTGATGGCAGGGCAACTTAATACTTTTAAGAAGTGTGTTGATACGGCCATGGAGGTAGAACACAGTTTGGAAACTAAGCAGCAGGTGAAAGTTTCTTGTTCTACTTCCCATCTTACTCGATATTCGACCAGACCTTCTGATTTTCAGTCGCATTCTATTCAGGGTTCGGATATGGGTTCAATCATGCATGGTAGCGGTGGTGTTGGTTCTCATGTTAGTGGTAGCGGTGGTGGTGGTAGGAAGAGGTCACGGGGTGACTTTCCTTCTTTTTCTCGCCGGCGAACACAACCTGCTTTCTCAAACTCTTTGAGATCTCTCCAGTGTGGGTGTCAGGGTCACATTGATCATGACTGTACTTACCCTCAGGTATGTCGTATGTGTGGATCAGAGTCGCATGTTCAAACGGAGTACCCGTTAGTTGCTTGTCGTCGGTGCGGGCAGCGGGGTCACATACAGTCTCGTTGCCTAGAGGGATTTCCTGTCCTACTTGCACCTGGTAGTAGGAATCAACAACCTTCATCTTTTGGAATGGCTTCGAGGGCACTGCAGAATATTCCTACTTCATCTTCTTGTTATAGTGGCAGTGTAGCTCGCGGGGGTTATCAGAGTAGCGTTGGACGTAGTGTATTTTATCAGGGTCAGTCTTCTTAGACTCGGCCTTATGCGATGCCTCGGGCTCTAGATACTGTTAAGCCTTCCGTTGTTCGAGGTATCGTGCCATTTCTTTTATATGGACACAAATTTTATTCGATACAGGTGCATCACGTTCATTTATTTCTCTAAGTTTTGTATTGATGTTGGAATTGTCGATTGAGTATTTAAATTCTCCCATGTAAATTGATACTCCGGGGGTAACACTTATAGGATTGATGGCACTTGTCGGAAGTGCGATTTTTTAATAGCAGATCATATTTTCACATATGATTTCGTAGTTTTCGGCATGTTAGGTTTTGATATCATTTTGGGTATAGATTGGTTGACAAACTTTCATGCTATCATCGATAGCGAGAGGCGTAGAGTTACGGTAAATACTCCTAAAGGATTCAGCGTTGTTCCCCCAGGAAGAGCGTAATCATATGATTCCTTTCACACGTCGTGCGTTGTCTAGCCTTTTCGTTTTGATGGCTAATTGTTCTATTGTGGGGGAAGTGGTTGTAGGGGTGGAGTCGTTGTCGATTATCTTCGATTTATTGATGTTTTCCCCAATGATTTATATGGATTACCTTCTGAGCGTGAGGTTGAGTTCACTATTGATTTGATACCGAAGACTAAGCCTATTGCTATTGCGCTTTATCGTTTGGCTCCAATAGAGATGGAAGAACTTCGAGTGCAGATTGATGAATTGACGTTGAAGGGGTTTATCAAGCCAAATACTTCTTCTTGGAGTGCTCCAGTGTTGTTTATGCTGAAGAATGATGGATCAATGTGCATGTGCATTCACTATCGCAAATTGAATCACATGACGGTGAAGAACAAGTACCCTTTGCCATGAATTGATGATCTCTTTGATCAACTTCGGGGTTCTTGTTTCTTTTCCAAAATTGATCTGCCTTCGGGTTATTATCAATTGTGAGTGTGGACGAAGGATACCAAGAAAACTGCATTTCGAACTCGGTATGAGTATTTTGAATTTCTTATAATGCTTTTTGGGTTGACGAATGCTCTTGCAACTTTTATGGATTTGATGAACCACGCTTGTCAACCTTATTTGGATCGCCTCGTCATTGTATTCATTGCTAATATTCTTGTGTATTCGCCTATGGAAGAGGGGCACTGAGGACATCTTCGCGTTGTTCTTTCTACTCTTTGAGAGCATCGGCTTTTTTCGAAATTCTTGAAATGCGAATTTTGGCTACGCAAAGTGCGATTTCTTGGCCATGTAGTATCAGAAGGAGGCATAACTGTTAATCCATCGAAAGTCGATGCCTTGAACAATTGGGAACGACCTAAGTTGGGGTTCAAAATTTGTAGCTTCTTAGGGTCAGTCCGATATTATCATCGCTTTGTTAAAGACTTTTTCCATTTGGCATCCCCAATGACAAGGCTTACTTGTAAGAGCGTAAGGTTTGAATGGAACGCGAAGTGTGGGGAGTCTTTTCTTCGACTCAAAGATTTGCTAACCTCGGCTCTTATTCTTATCATTTCAAAGCGAGGGCTTGGTTACTCGATGTATTATGATGCATCGAAAGAAGGGTTGGGTTGCGTGTTGATGCAACTTGGAAAGGTGGTGGCGTATGTGTCGAGGCAACTTAAGATTCATGAGAAGAAATATCCGACTCATAATCTCGAACTTGGAGTGGTAGTGTTTGTGTTGAAGGTATGGCGACATTATCTATATGGTGAGAGATTCGAAGTATTTTCTGACCATAAATTACTCAAGTATGTGTTTACCCAATGTGACTTGAATATGCGCCAGCAGAGGTGATTTTGATTTAGAGTATCATCCCGAAAAAATCAATGTGGTAGTGGATATATTAAGTCATAAGACTCGGTATACTCTTGCATTTCTAGTGGCGGATGAATGGGAGATGATGTGTGTGTTGAACGAGTTTGGCTTGGAATGCGTAAAAGAAGTGGGGATTGGAGCTTCGTTGCATACGATCGAGGTCACTCTGACTTTGATTACTCGCTTGGTTGAGGCTCAACATGTAGATGATAAATCTAATGCGTACCTTGTTTGCATTCTTAACAAGCATGGACTTGACAAATGGGCGTTGGCGGAGTTCGATTTCATGGTTGTTTATTCATCCTTACTTCTATTCGAAAAGGAGGGTTTGTGTGAATCTCATCACTCGCTTTTGGCGGTGCATCCCAGGGGTACCAAAATGTATCATGACATAGTGCATCAATTTTGGTGGCTCGAAATTGAAAATGATATGACGGCAAGTAAAGACTAAATACAAGCAACCGGTTGGGTTGTTTAGACCGTTACTAGTTCCTGAGTAAAAATGGGAGCGGAATACAATGGATTTCGTGGTGGGTTTGCCTAGGTCGCGGCATAGTTCAAATACTATTTGGGTGATTGTTGACCATATAACAAAGGTTGCTTATTTTCTTTCGATTCGTACAACTGATTCTGTTGAAAAATTATGTCGGAAGTATATTGATGAGATAGTTCGATTGCATAGAGTTCCTGTATCTCTCGTATCGGACTATGACTCTCGATTCATATAGCGTTTTTAGTCGGGGCTTTAAGAAGCCTTAGGAACCAAGCTTTCTTTGAGTACGACTTTTCACCTACATATGGATGACCAATCAGAGCGAACTATTCAGACGTTGGAGGATATGCTTCGTGCTTGATTTTGCAGGAGTTGCGAAGATCACGTAAGCCTGATGGAATTTACTTACAATAACAATTATCATGCTAGTATCGAAATGGCACCATTTGAAGTATTGTATGGGATACCGTATTGATCTCCAGTATGCTAGGTGGAGGTAGGTGATGGAGCATTGTTAGTTCTGGAGTTGGTTCAAGAGACAACTGGGAATGTGCAGTTGATTAAGCAGCGATTAGAGACGTTGCGAAGTCGTCACAAAAGTTATGCGGATGTGTGAAGGTGACTGTTACCGTTCAAGGTGGGGAGCATGTATTTTTGAAAGTATCTTCTAAGAAGGGGATCATGAGATTTAGAAAGAAAGCAAACCTTTCACTGTGTTATATCGGTCCTTTCCTTATACTCGAGGCGATGGGCGAAGTAGTGTATCGGTTGGTATTGCCATCTCAACTTGCAAAAGTTCATCTAGTCTTTCACGTATCCATGTTGGGAAAATATATACATGATCCATCCCACGTGATTGACTTCGATGATTTATATGTGTAGGATGATGTGTTGTATGTGCTTCGACCGAACCCCAAGGGGTTGGCCTAGTGGTCTTATGACCAAACTCATGACTTCCAAGCATGAGGTTGGGAGTTCGAATCACATGGGCCACCCTTTGGGGCCACACCCCCTAGCGATTTCTAGGTTGAACCCTGGTCCGTGTTGGGAACTATCG
>MKEJ01006947.1:0-16677 GCA_001753735.1 Embelia ribes | reverse complement strand
GATGATTCTCTCCTCCATGATTCGACGAGAAACGACTTTATCTTTATAGTATTCGGTATCCACATCTGAATTGGCAAAAGTAGATTATAGAAAAACAATGTTATTGCCTTTAGAAGATTACGAAAGAGCATCACCGATTTACATTAGTGAAGTCGAGTTCGAAATCTGAAGATGCAAACTTGGTTTATTTGATAGACACAATGCAAATGAACAAAAAGGAGATTGTGGATTGGGATGGTTGTTCTTGTTGATGATGCTCGTGTTATTTCGATTTACTTTTGTAGTCCTTCTTTCTTGCTTCGGCTGTCTTTCTAAGATCATTGATAGATTGACTGCTTTTTTCTTTTTTGGAAATGGACAAGATTATAGTCAAGAATGTTGAGACTAAAGCACTGAGAATCGGCCAAGCCTTTGTTTTAGATCCTCCGTCCACCCATACACAATTGTATGAAGATAGTTCTCCCTCATCACCATCTTCCGTGCTTCTTTTTCCTTCATATAGCTACCCTGAAAATCACTTTTCCCCATTAGACCAAGGAGTTGCCTTTGTTTCTCCTCTTTTGGCATTCAACCTTAGCTTGCACGTGTCATGTTTCAAATCTCTTATCCACCAAGGTAAAGAGTCTTTAGCGTCTCTTTTCGAAGTTAAAATGGATGGGAATACAAACGGGAACGAGAGTGAGTCCTCTACAATCAATATAAGACTTGAACCTTATATTGGTTTGCCAAGATATGCCTCGCACTTGAGAATTTCTTTTGTTAAGATACCAGAATGTGGTACCCTTGAATCTCTCAGGGGCTCTTCATCTACTGAAGCGGAAGATCGACAAGAGATGATTGATTTGGCATTGCATAATTATTTTGAAAAGGACAGGTATCTTGCCAGGGGCGATATTTTCTGTGTTTGCATCACTTGGAATTGCAAGTCAGCTATGTGTATCCCTTGCAGCCAAAAGTTGCAAAAATCCAGTGATGACATAATCTACTTCAAGGTGAATAATCTAGTTATCCTTTAGCATGTAAACTCTTTTGAAATAATAATATGCATGTCTAATTATCTTATCCGCTGTGAGTATTATCTGCAGATCATGTCTATGGAGCCATCTGATGAGTTATTTCTGAGAGTCAACCGCGTTCAAACTGCGCTTGTGCTTGGAGGGAACGTTTCTTCAGCTGTTCCTCCTGAACTTTTAGTTCCTAGATTTAGAGGTTTTGTGCCCTTACAAGGGGATACTGTCAATATATTGGGCTCTATACTTGCACCGCCGCTATGTCCATCCGTTCTTTCATCAAAATTTAGAGTTGCTGTCCTGCTATCTGGCTTGTCTGGTGCGTAGCTTGTAATTGTGGAAACAATAAAAGGTTCAAGTTTCTTAGTATTTGCCTATATCCTTGTTGATTGAAATTTCTATGTTATTTTGAAATCGGTCTTTGTGTGGCTGCCACGGGATAGCTTATCAGGCTGCTTTGCCCCTAGAATGCCATTTTGACTTCCTGTTGGTTAATATATTGAAGAGTTAAATTTGATTCAGAAGAAGAAAGCTTTTTCGAGTTAAATCCGTGCATGGGGTTGCTTATGCATGTCATCTTTACTTAGGTGGTACTTGGGGCTGATTTCGTTAATGTTGCAGGCTGTGGCAAAAGGACTGTGGTCAAGTATGTTGCTAGCCGTTTGGGCCTTCATGTTGTGGAATTTAGTTGTCATACTATTACAGCATCTTCTGAAAGAAAGACATCTGTTGCACTAGCAGAAGCTTTCAAAACAGCTTCCAGGTGCTTTTGCAAGAATACCCCATTGATTGTGATCCATGCCAGCTTTTTTATTTTACATGCTTTAGTATATACGTTGTTCGTAGTGTTGAATTTCTGTGCTTTATTTATTTTTTTAATGAAAGAATCTGATAGGCTTCACTTTATGCATCAAATTATCAAATTTAAATGGTTCTATATATGGACGGTCAACGCATCAAGCTCCCGCATTGCGGGGTTTGGGAGGATCCGATGTACGCAACCTTACCCCTGTGTCCAGAGAGGCTGTTTCCAACGGGACGAACGAAAGAGTTTAAACAGTTTTAAATAGCATTCTATTGTGTTGATTTCCTTGGAATACCTTTTGAGCTCTATGGTATGCATGTGCAATGTTTATGTATTTGAGGCTATCTTCTGATGATTTAAACAAGGGTTGGAAAGGTTTTGTATTTATTTCAAAAAGCTTTGTGTCTGTTAATATAGTTGTTTAGTTCCGATACGCTATATGGGTCGCATCTTCTTGTTAATTTCTGCTTAAAATGTTGTAAGTAGACCACACCAAGTCACCCAGGTTGAACTTGCTCTGCATACATCCAAGTTAATGCTGCTATTATTAAAAAGTAAATCTATATATTTACAATTAGAAAAAGATCTTTATTATCATATTATGTTACTCAACTGGGTTTTTCTATTCTTGTTTTCAATACCTTTGTCTTGTGACAGATATTCACCGGCAATTCTTCTGCTTCGCCATTTTGATGCTTTCCGAGATGTAGTTTCTCAATTGGGTTCATCGCTGGATCAAGTTGGTGTTAACTCTGAAGTTGCATCTGTCATCAGGGAATTTACAGAACCTGTCAAGGAAGATGTAGACAATTATGGTGAAGAAATTTCTGATGGCGATTCTGTAAGTTTTTGTTTGTTGTTTCATTCTTTCAGCTCCAAATAATTTCAGATATAGCTTATGATTTGGAATAAATCATGACTGATCAGATATTCAGTTGTATTCTTGTCTAATCCTCAAAATTTGAGATTACAACCTTTAAGTTGGAAAGAGAAATTAATTGCACTAAGAAATAATATTGGACAGAAATGTAATATTTTTTGTGTAGGGTTAGTGTTAAGCTGAAAAAATTAGATCAGGGAGTGCATTCGCTGCTAATGGCTTTGAGAAAACATTTAAGGATTGTGTTCCTAGTGAGATCCCAAAAGAATGTTTGGATGTGCTACTGATGAAAGATTTAATATTTTCATGAAAATTATCGCTACTGCATTGAAAATATCTGATATCTACCTACAGAGATTACATAACACTTCTGACTCTAGATTTGATCACTATATTAAGTTGATGAGTATGGTGAAGTAGTACTTTGTTACAATTTAGTCGGACTTGTCAATAGTAGTCCATGGAGGAGCTTGTTTTCGTTTTTGTTGCGGTATTGGATGCTGAACTGAAAGGGGTTTCCGATTATCTTTGTTTGCAACTGGCAAAATGATGAATTACAGGAACGATCAGTTTTTATTTTCTGATGCAGCAGGTGAAAAGTTATGAAATCGCTAGTAGGCATCCCTTGCTGTTAGTTGCAGCTGCTGACAGTTCAGATGGTCTGCCACCTGCTATCAGGCGATGCTTTACGCACGAGATCAGCATGGGACCTTTGACTGAGGAACAAAGAGCTGAAATGCTGTCCCACTCACTTCGACCTATTGCAGGGTTACTTTCAAATGTAGGTGAACTGTGCTCTCCTTTTGTGTTTGATGCAGCTACAACGTTAGTTTCGGATTAGCTATTTCCATCACCGGTTATAACTCTGGTTGATTTTCCACTCGCCTGTTAGAAAGTTTAGTTTTTGTTTCCATTGGAAATAAAGGATTGTGATTGTACGGAGAATAGTTAAAACTTTGTAGTTTGTTCTTGTGATATATGTATCTTTCTTAGAGGTACTATGGAAATACGGTATATTGTTTTTGTTGTTTCTTCCAAAAACTCGTGGTAAGATATGTAAATGACTTTTAATGACACTTTATTATACAAGACATGACGAGTGTGGATGCACTATATTAGTTTCAGTTTTTCGTTTCGTATATTATAATGCCTCTAGAGTTTTCTTTTTCTTTTCTTTTTATTTTTTGACATGTTGCAAATATGACGTTAGAGCTTGATAATTGCTTGCATACCTGGCTGTTGACTTTGATAGATCAGGTTGTTACTTCTTACAGGATACTCCTAATGATCTCTTAAAGGACTTAGTTGGACAGACATCCGGTTTCATGCCTAGGGACATACGAGCTATTATAGCTGATGCTGGTGCAACTTTAATTCCTAAGCAGAACATTCAATTTGAGAAAGATGATACTGAGAAATTGGATAAGGAGATCTCTCATGTGCTTAAAGCTGAGCAGGATGGTAAGCCACGCGATGATGTATCCAAGATACCCTGTCAAGATGACTTGGCAAAGGCTTTGGAGAGATCAAAGAAGAGGACGGCGTCAGCTTTGGGAACGCCAAAGGTTCATTAAAGTTCTTAAAAACTTACGTTGTATGGTCTAATTCAATGTGCTGTTGTGATACCTTTAAGTTTGATTTGCTACAATGATAGTTTGAAATTGTACTTTCAGTTTGATTAGATGATAGTTTGTTCCATTTTTTCCATGTTATACAAGATCCCTGTGATTAAGTTACTGAACACAAATCATGTTTTAGGTTCCCAATATCAAATGGGAGGATGTTGGTGGCCTTGAGAATGTGAAGAAGTCAATTCTGGATACTGTTCAGGTCAGTATGTCAACATGCTCTCTAAATTCATCGTTACTGGAATGAATGTGTACTTTATTTCAAATCATACAATAAATTCATTTCCAACTCAAAGCGACTGAACTACCTTAAAATGACCTTGATTAGTTCAAAAAATCTCACTGCACTGTCCATAGTAGTTTTTTATTTTTTATTTTTTGGTAAACTCCTTATTTGCATAATATTCCTTTTACATCCACATGATCTGTTCCATTAATAACTTCAGAACCCTTTGGAAAATGATGATCTCCTATCTCTTTCGCTTTAATGATCTCATCATTTTTTGTTTTAATGTTAAAAGAAAATCGCTGCCAAATTTCCAAGTAATTTATAATTGCTGGAAAGAATTTTGTATAATATTACATACTGATAAGATTCAATGTATTGCATATCACTCATTTATCGTGTCGTGGGCTCTTCCGAAGTCATTCTGGTTTGGTTTGGAGTTCCCTCATTTATTTTCCGATGCTTGTTCGTGTCTTTGTAGTTACCTCTACTGCATAAGGATCTGTTTTCTTCTGGATTGCGCAAGCGCTCTGGAGTTCTCCTTTATGGTCCGCCTGGTACAGGGAAAGTAAGTTTTTATATTCTATGATTTCTAAGTGGTCCTTTGTTCAAGAAAAAGACCCATGCTTCACGACCTTTCATGTTATTTTGATCATAATGTCAGACTTTATTGGCAAAAGCTGTTGCAACAGAGTGTTCTCTGAATTTTCTGAGTGTGAAAGGACCTGAATTGATCAATATGTACATAGGAGAATCAGAGAAGAATGTGCGTGACATTTTCCAGAAGGTAATATGTTCTTTTTCAAATCATACATTATACTGTGAGGTAAGAGCGAATACAATACGGGGATGAAACTTTTGATTTTTTTGCATTACTTCAACTGATGATTTTCAATGCAATCCTAATCATTTGCAGGCTAGATCAGCGCGTCCATGTGTAATTTTCTTTGATGAACTTGATTCTCTTGCTCCAGCACGGGGTGCATCTGGAGATTCTGGCGGCGTTATGGACCGTGTAGTTTCTCAGGTTAGTGCTATTCTGCTAGAAGTCAGCTGTATAAATAGATATTCTAAAGATTGACTCAGCTTTCTCTACTATAATTCATGAAGAGTATTTACGTCCTTCTGTTGTTTGATGGAATTACATTGTCTTCCAGATGCTTGCGGAGATTGATGGACTGAATGACTCATCACAGGTTTTTCTTTCTAGTTTGCATTATTTATTCTTATTCAATGGCAAACTATTTTCACCATTTAATTTTTAGAAGAAAATATCAATTTTTATCTTGCTTGGTAGGACTTATTTATAATTGGAGCAAGCAACAGACCAGATCTTATCGACCCTGCGCTTTTACGGCCTGGCCGATTTGATAAGCTTCTTTATGTTGGAGTCAGTTCTGATCCAAACTACAGGGAACGGTTGGTTCTATTTCTCTGCTTTACTTCATTTACTTGCTAAGTTAAAACAATGAGGTTGAAAATATTATGCATTCTTGTACCATGGTTCTCAAATCATTTTAAGATTTTAACCTTTTAACTGAAATAGGTAAATAGTGCCAACCGTAGAACTTTTGGCCAAATTTCACGTCAACTCTTAACAGGAGTTACATGTGGTATAGCACTAATCTCTAGTTTGGTGTAGTGGAATGAAATAATCTGCTTTTGTAGTGTAAAAGTTTCATATTTTGTAGTGAGGACCGTTCCCGTAATGCAACCATAAATGGCATTTTCTTATCTTTAAACCAATTAAGATGGTGATGTCATTTATTCTGGAATCTCTTGCTTCTCATTCCCATCATAATCTACTTGCTCACAAAATCTCCTTTTTTCTCAGAGGACAACCTATAAAGTTCAAAGTGTTAATTGTTTAGCTTACGCATCAATGGGAGGTCCCAAACTGATATTTGATCCAAATTGTTTGTATATAAACTTCAGTTAGTCCAAATAAAACTTATTATGTTTGTATTTTTCTTGCTTTTCCTTCTGCAGAATTCTGAAGGCATTGACTAGGAAGTTTAAATTGCATGAAGACGTATCCCTTTACTCAATAGCAAAAAAATGCCCACCAAATTTTACTGGTGCAGACATGTATGCTTTGTGCGCAGACGCTTGGTTTCATGCTGCAAAGCGCAAGGTGAACCGTAGAGTTTTCTAGTACTGATCTATAACAGGACTTGTGAGGTAGCTGAGTGATAGAGTGCTTTCTTGTTCATTTGGATAAACTATGATATATGGTCTGCAAAAGACAGCTTTCAGACGTATTTCTGTACATGATTTATCATGAATATGGCTGCTTACTTGCACAGGAGTCCATTTACCTGTTATATGGTTTGTATGTAATCTTTTTATTTCTTTACGTCTTCCAGGTTTTAGATCCATCACCTGACTCAGATAATGGAGATAAACAAGCAGATTCTGTCGTCGTTGAATATGATGATTTTGTCAAGGTACGATGATGCTAGCTCTTTTTGTGATCAATTTCTGTAGGGATTTCACATAGTTTGGTATCTCTCCCTTTTCCTTTCCCTCTATTAGAAGTTTGCTTAGATTCTGAATGTGGCAAGTTCAATTTTTAACAATTAGAAGTAACAGAAGAACACTTGGATAAGTAGCAATATAAGATTGGTACCAAAACCTTTGGAGCAAGTCTCATTTCTATTCCTGAATATAGAGATGCTACTTAATTGACCAAATTTGGATAATTCTATTTTCCATATGCAAGAGCTTGATGTTTTGGATTGTAGCTTGCAATCACCAGCATAATACATCTGAGGTTCCGTTTGCTCTGATGTAAAAGGTTTTCCTGAATAGCAATTATTGCATTCTCCAGATGTTTTTATCTCCATGAAAATTTTGATGATGGTATTTTAGAATTAACAAGTCATTTGCGTCGTCATAGGCTAAAGCTGACAGTTTATAAAAACGGAAGTCTCATTCGGTACTTTACTGGTAATATTTCACATGTAACCAGACAGCCTTACACTGTATTGGCAGACGCTTAGGCCTGATAAGAAACTATTAAATACAATACCCAAACAATTTCTAATCTTGTCTTGTTTCTTGATGGCAAGAAACAAATTCTAAAATTGTCTTGTTGCTTGCTTTTGAATTTTTTGGTATTGTATTAATTGCATGGCTGGAATTTTTTAGGTCCTGGAAGAGCTGTCTCCCTCAATCTCTCTTGCAGAACTTAGGAAGTACGAGTTGTTACGTGATCAGTTCGAAGGAGCATCAACTTGAGCTTAACTTGGACTGCTTCAATACCCTAGATTTTTCCTTCCTAAGAATACATAACATTTATCGAATAGTTAGATATTCTTTGGAAGACTATTTATGTTGTACACTAGGATATATTTACTAATCAAAATACCAAAGTAATGTGTTATTAATTTTATTTATATCAATTTTGTTCTCTTCCGTAAGGGTGTTAAAACTGTTAGAATCTGGACACATGGGGCTGCCTAGCAAATTTCAACCTTCCAATCTAAGCCAACCGCTTAGATTAGAAGAGTGATTTTTTATTTAAATTTTACGTGAGACACATGCTTGTTGGTACTAACTTGTTTGAAAGACTAGTGTTGAAACGACAATTCTTGTTGGACAGTTTCTGGATGGACGGATCAAATAATCTCCTTCTTATCCTTAATGAAATGTAGGGATTCATATATAAAATATTATGGACTTAGTATTCATGAGGAGAGTTTAGTCGCAAATAAATTTTAAAAATTTAATGAAACTCTCTTTAAGTTCCATCAAGGAAAAAATGCTAACCCCCATTTGTAAACTATTGAACTCGGCTATCCTATCTAAAATTGAGTCTGATTACTGATGTCAATTTGATCATGGATATTAATTGGTTCAATTTAAATCAAATCAAATCAAATTAAGATCAAAATATTTTTAACTATTTCCAATTTATTTTTAATTTAATTTTACTTGAATCCAAATATATTTAGTTTGGATTTATTTTGGATTATATTTAAATCATTGCAATTCATATCTATAATTCTGTGGCTAATATTGATTGAGGTAACTTCTTCAAGGAGAATATTTTGTTATGGTAGTAAGTTTGAGGTAATATTTATAGTCATAAAAATAAAATTTTGCAATAAAAAATTATAAAAATATTTTGTAATTTTATTTTTAAAAAATTATTCTTGTAATTGAAAAGTTTTTTTTTTCTCCCTTACATATTTTTAAATAATATTAGGCAATCTTGCCCGTGTTAGTTCATTCTGAAATTGATTAGTTCTCTATTTCAGTAAAATACATGAATGGGAAGGACTTGGTACACCATTTTATTTTATTTTCAATTTTCGAAAGTAAAGAAAAAATAGACAAACAAATTCACTTTAAGTATTTAGCTGATAAGTATGTGAAATGTCGACCAACACTACAGTATTTTTTTAGTCTTTACCGTCACGAATAGGACCATTTTTCACTTTTACTTGTCCAAAAATAATTAACTGGTCAAAGTTTATTTTATAATAAAATATACTATATTCCAAATATTACTCCTCGTTATTATTTAAAAAAATTCAAAAAAATTATCTTGCTTTAAATTTGAAATGATAGCACCTAAAAATATAGGAGTATAATAATATTTTAACTTGTCTAAAATTGTGTACCCAATATGTGTCTAGTGAAAGAATAATAAAAAAATTATTAAACTCTAGATAAGTACTAATGATAAATTAGAAAACAAATATACTTACTAATTGTGATTGTTTTATTTTGCCACTCAAACATAATATTGGACTATATACAAACAAATCTCACAATGTTTGGAAAATTAGACTTTCTCCATGATTTTCTGAAATTTCCAAATACACTCTGAGATTTTAAAATTACATTGTCCTAATAGTATCATCGAACTCAATCCCCACATTTTTCAGGGCTAAGTGAGCTTCACTTCGTTTCCACAAATTACCATCTTAATTACCATTGTATAATATACCATGCAATAACAATTTAAAAAGGGAGCATACCACCATTTTCACCCATTTTGTCACTTGAATTCACGAATTACAGATAGAAGATAGTAATATTAGACAAAATAATACTTTCCCTATAATTTGTTTTAAAAAAATATGTTGTATAATTATTGTATATACATTGTATTGTTGTTAAATCATGATTTTCAATCACCTCATAACTCGAGAACTAAAAACGTAATCCATCACAGTGAGGGTAAAACTTATAATGCACAAGTAAGTCAAACTTATATAAGTTGGGGAGAGAATAATTTCATATAAGCAGGATTATTTTGAAATTAAAAGAAACCTTTAAAGTCTNNCTAAGGTTTTAGGGTTAGGTTTGGTGGTAGAGCAAAGACGAGAAGGTGGTAAGAATTTCCCTTTTTCGTGAAAGCTTACTTAATTGCGTAAAATACTATATGATTGTATTGTTTTCTTAGAAAAAATTTATTCAGCTTAATTTAAGGGATTTATTTGGACTTTCATTTGAAAAAAGGTATTGTAGACCTCGGTTCCTTTACATAGTTTCCGGAGTAAAGACTGAGTGTGGAATGATAAGGAGTAAAGACTGACTGTGGAATGATAAGGTATTGAATAGCCACGTTAAAACCAAAATAGAAAGCTTAAAACTAGTAAAAACTCGGAAAAAAGTTTTGAAGTGTTTTATTAGTTAAAGAAGTTACTATATAAAATTAATAATGGGTAAAGGCTATTTAGGAAAATGATATTTAACTCCTTAAGCACTAGAAGATGAGAGTATTAAACTAAACAGAATTTCGTGTTTCATTACTTGAAATTATTTTTGGCTTATCTTACAAATGATACAAGAGACATCCATTTATACTACTCAACGTCCACAATGGAAATTGATTATTCACTTTATCTAATAGTTCACATTGACTCTTTAAAATCTTCTATTAAGAATATATAGATATTTATTTTGCAAAACACTTTCTAGAATAATCTCTAATTTTAGAAATTCTCTATAATTATTCACCTAAATATCTAATTTTAGAAATTTACTAATTATTTTAGGCCTTATATGTTTTCTAACTTTTATAGCCCATTTCATTTTTAATTCCAGAGATTACAAAACACAGTAACTTTTCGTGAAATTTACAAACTAATTATGACATCGAAGATGTGGAGGACAAGAATAGTGCGTGATCTTCACACACATATAAGCTCAACCAAGCCGACCTTGTCTCTCTCTTCCTCTCGTTCTCTCTCTATAAATCTCTCTCTCATATATATATATATATATATATATATATCAGTATCTCTTAGTATTTAGTTTTCTATACTTTTTTAGTACTTTTCGTGAATAATAAATAATAAGAAGATAGAGACAACTGAAGAGATTGAAGAAGTCAATGCTTGCTTGTATCAGAGATCCTGTTCTCTCTTAAATAGCAAGATTGATCTATTTTTTGAATGCATATATAATTACGTATTGCATTATTGTTTTCTAAATAACATCTGCTTATATATATATATAGTTGCCCCAGTAATGGTGAAAGTTGAAAATATAGCATGTAAAATTAATGAAAGTTTCCTTTCCAACTAGTGAGTACTTAATTGGGAATTTGGAGACTTTGGACCGTCAAGTTTTGAAGTGTTTTATTAGTTAAAGAAGTTAGTGTATAAATTAATAATGGCGAAGGCCTATTTGGCAAAAGAATATTTAAGTTGGTAAGTACTAGATGATGAGAGTATTGAATGAGAGAGAACTTCATTTTTCATTACTTGAAATTATTTTTAGCTTATTTTGAACTGGTTACCAATGATATAAGAGATTCACTACATTCAAGAGTTCACATTGACTCTCTAAAATCTTCTATTAAAAATTTATAGATATTTATTTTGCAGAACACTTTCTAAAAATTTTCTAGAATAATCTCTAATTTTAGAAATTCTCTATAATTATTCACCTAAATATCTAATTTTAGAAATTTACTAATTATTTTAGGCCTTATATGTTTTCTAACTTTTATAGCCGATTTCATTTTTAAGTCCAAACATTACAACAAGACAATAACTAGTTAGGTTCAAAATAATTTATTCACTAAAACAAGTTTGCTTTCTAACACTAGCCCTTGTGAAGTCTGGATGTGTTCTTAAAAACTTTAAGGAGAGGTTAGAGAATTTGGAACGTCATGTGGATTATAGGATTTGATATTCATATTACCCTTTTCCTATTTAAAGTATGGAAACGTTTTTAAAATTTTTAGGGAGAGGTGTAGAGAATTTGGAACGTAATGGTGATTGTTGGAATTATACATGGCAGTATATATTTTGTATAGAGATTAGGAAATAATATGTTTTTTTTATAAAATATTTATTGATCTAACATTTTATTGATACAAGCATGTAGCACAATCATCAAATGCAAATACTATGTACTGTATAAGTACAGCTCACCACCATTGACTTATAATGCATAACTTTGCCTGTAAAAAAGATATAAGCCAAAGGAAGAAAAAAGACTCAGCAGAGATAACAAAACGCAAAAGAAAGTGCAGAAAGAGAGAAAAATAGAGAAAATAAGAGTGGAAGTGGATCCAGTTTGATTCATATTTCTAACTTTATTTTACATATTGTATGTAAACAATGGTATTAGTCCTGTTGATTAAGCCAAAATTAAAATTATTTTAACTTAAGACTGAATCACGTAAATTTTGGTCTCATATTTTACTTTTCTGCAAATTATTATATTTGCTTTTTATCATAATTCATAACTCATTATTAGCACAAGTCTCTATCCTTGATGCTAAATATTTTTAGATAGTGCAGAAAATTGCAGGAATTTTTTGATATGAAATAACTAATGTTCGGTATCTATGAGTTAATATGCCGAAACATAATAATGGAGAAGAGATGGTTGTTACTTCTTGTACATGAAATATTGATGGAAATTAATGCATATAGTATACTTGGTTTTACAAGCCAAAAAAGTTTGAACAATTCACAAAAACGATGGCCCAGTGAAAGAAAAAAAATAATATATATATATATAGTGGATTGACTTCCCGTAATTAAATCCGAAGTAGTAGTTATTTCATAAAATATCTCAACTTTAATTTTATCATTGAGATTAAATTAATATTTATTTGAAATATTTTTCAGTTTAAAAATATGATGGCACTATGTTATCCATGAGTGGAGTAGCCACGATTAACTTGTTGTCCCTTTAATGAAATAAAAGATCCATGATGAAAGTGACGCTTTTATAAGTATAGCGGAGCTTATGGAGCTAATGATTGTTGTCTTTTATTTTTGTCAAAATTATTAATCAATTCCAAATACAAACAGAATGATGCAGAATGGAAGTATTTTTATAAATTTTGGATTTTAAATATATTATTGGAAATGAACTAATATTTTGTTAAGTTATTTTTCAGATTAAAAGTATGAACCTGATTAAGTGAGTCCAGGATGATTGACCAGATTCTAAATTATTAACTAACATATCCATATGACTTAAAGGGTGAATAATTAAATCCTCTGACATATTAAGAATAACAAATAATTACGCTTATAAACCTAGCCATTTATATATTGACATTTAATTTTTGGCTTTAACTAAGGGGAAATGAATTTATTTATGAAAATCATGACATAATTGGCACTGAAAATAAATATGATGACTTTAAGGATCCCTTCAATCAGTTTTGCTACATTCCTTGGTATTGGTTTGAATGGTAGAAGATGAGTGGTTGTAGATAGTAGCATGGTAGTAGGTGATGGCCCTTAGCCTAAATATGGCATTGGTTTGTCATATTAGAGTTGCCCCCTACAGATAAGTTTGAGTCAATATTGAGGGAGATGTAGGATCATTCACCCCCTTAAAATTAATTGATTATACTATTATTTTGAAGTGAAATTAACTTAGAAGTGTGATTATAAGATACCCAGATTTGGTGTCATTCCTCGGTTTTTAGAAAAAAGCAGAAATTACTTAATTGTATTATGGCATAACTGGCTTAACTATATTAAGCATATGGAGTATAAAATTAGAGCTGCTAACAAGCCTCTAAATTAATAATTGGAGTTGTTCAATTATAATATTATAAGGCACAAAATATGCCTAGAGATGGGTGTTACCGAATCTCGTATTACAATAAAATCAAATATGAGTATCCTCCACTTTTAGACATGCCTATATTGAGTAAGTATTATGCTTCTATATATTGACATGATAACTCTTATACAAGTTCAATATGGGAGAAATTGTTCATCTGTATACAGAGATGATACATACAAAAGTTCATAAAAGTGTTGAACTTATTATTTGGTTGCACTATACTTCTCCCAATCAAGGGGAGAACAATATCATTTTACTGATAAATAGGAAATGTTTTAAAATGTATTCAAATGAAATTATATTGATTACTGCTACAGATAAATAAAGGAAAGATTTATTTCAAGCTATTAATTGCAAAAATTTTATATACCAGCAACAAATGTAATGATTCTTACAGAAATTGCTTGGGACAATATATTACAGAATTTGCATATTGCTTGTGGATATAAAGATTTTGGGACATAATAAACTTGGTTGCTTGATAAGAAGAAATAAAAAAAAAAGCTAGAAACAAATGAAAAAGAGAAAGGAAGAAAAAGTTTGTTTGTGCTTTGTGCAAGGCTCGAACGCGAGACCTGGAGGTTGGTTGACAACACTATGGATCCTCATTTCCGCCATCAAAGACACGACCCGATGGGTATTAAGACTTTACACAAAAGAGTATACGAATATATTTGAATGGTGGTTTAATATAGGCAAGACAATTGATCACTGCTTATTAATCGATGTATCTTTATGAACTATTCAGAGATCATTAGTCAATTCCTAACAGTGAAAGATATTGATTGTAACATCCCAGAAAATTTCGGGTAAATTTTTCACTTTATAAATAATATTAATGCATGAGTCATAGTATTATTATTTATTTATTATCACTGCGTTGTTGTCAGAGATTCGTATGCGATATCAGGAGTACATGCCAGAATTTGTCGTAAGATGCATTATGAAGTGTACGAGGAGAATTATACATCCAAATATTATTCCAAAAGTTGTTAAATACTCCTATTAGTATTTACAAGGGATTACGAGTGTTTTTGGAAGTTTTCGACTTGAGATGGGAGTACCAAAAATTCCAGTGTTTTCGATCGATCCAACTACTCGCGACTAAACATAAAGTGTTGACCAAACACTTCTTCATTTTAAAACAAAAATCGGAGAGGAGAAAGAAAGAAGAGAGACAAAGCTAGGGTATCACCTAGCTTGGAACCTCAAATGCAGAAAATAATAGCATTTGCGGAGTCTACGTCATACAAGGGTCATTTTGACATAAGTATTTCCTTTTCGTTTTCTCGTTGATTTTTCCTCGGAATGCATGCCGAGTTGTAATGTCAAAATAAATTGGACATTCCTCTTCTTTACTCGTGGATCATTACTACGTATAGGTTCTATATGTTTCGAGACTCGTAGATTGCTCGTTGCGGGAGTTGAACTTCATGGGTGATTTCATCTAGTTTCGTTCCTCGTTTGGTCTCGAGGTATATACCTTTCCTACTTGCCATTACATTCTCTACGTATTGGTGTAATTTTTATCGTCTCGTTTTCTCGGGGGCGATACCTCGATTTCCGTGCCAATAGCGTTTGATGGAATAAAATTAGGAATTGTTTCCCTTATGTTGTGTAGACCGTTTTCGTGTATAGGATCACGGTCATTCAATTGGTGTAGCTCAAAAATTTTGGAAGCGCGACAAGTGGCGTTCTGGTACCACTAGGCAAAATGTGACGAGAATTTGCAGAATGGACATTTATATGCTTTCAGAAGGCCTACAAGGTATGAGCAGATTCAGGACCTCAATATATTTTGGAATCTTCGTTAGTATATTTACATGTTTGGCATGTTTTAGTTTTCAGGCATGTAGTATCATTTACATGTAGAAAAATGACTCAGGAATAAGTAGAATACATGTAGGTTGGGATTCGTAAAACATTTATGAAAATGAATACTAATAGCGTAATTAGTTGAAACATAGTAGTAGTTTCTACTTATGGACTTTATATATATATATATATATGCTACGAATATATCAGTAATGCCACAACTTCAAGACGAATGCGTCTACGACTCCATCACGAAGACTACAACTCCAACACAAAAGTGCCACGATGCCAAGCTAGAATATCGAGAATAAATATATATATTCTACCATAATATATATATATATATATATTGTCGTAGTAGTATGCACATATATATATATTCTTGGCATATTCACGGAGTTTGAGGTATTGTGACGTTCGAAACACACTCGTGATATTCGTAGCACATATATATATTCCTGGAGCACTCATGGTGTTCAAAATATTCGTAGCATTTGAAGTATTCGTAGCAATCATAGAGTTCAAAGCATTCATGGCGTTCGAAAGGCACTCGTAGTATTCGTAGCTTTCGTGGTATTCGGAGCATGTATAGTATATTATAGGGGTTAAATACTATTTTTCAAAGTCCTACATACCTATAAATTTGTATTTGTAGCTTTCGCCGTCAGTCGCAAGGCGTATCTGTGCCAGTGGTGGCATTTCAGTAATAGCGGTGTCGTATCTGTGCCAGTGGTGGCGTTTTAGCGATAGGCGGGGCATATCTGTGCTAGTGGTAGCGTTTCAATGATAGCAGTGGCATATCTATACTAGTGGTGGCATTTTACTAATAGCGATGGCATATCTATGGTGATCGTGATAGTATTGTGATGATGGTAGTGTATCTGTGTCAAATGGTTACGGAACAACGAAACAGCGGTAGATATGACTACGGAAGCAAAGTTATATATATACTTATATGAGATATATATGTATGAGGAGCTATATATATATACATATATAGGAGATATCTATACGATAAGTTTTATATATATATATATATATGAGCAATGATATACCTATGAGAGACTTATATGTACTTGTGGATATATATATATATATATATATATATACATATACATATAAAGAAATGATATTTCTTGATAGAAACAACATGATTACGCGAGGTGTTTCATACTTGATATTTTCTTTAGTCTAAAAGAATATTTTATCAAAAAGATATCTATACAATATTAAGGGTGCATATTACGAGGATT
>MKEJ01006946.1:0-13468 GCA_001753735.1 Embelia ribes | reverse complement strand
TTTTCTTTTCCTTTTCTTTTTGGTATATTGGAATCTTAAACATATGTGAGAAGGGTGAATCTGTCGCGCAAACACTTAAATGAGAAGTAGGTTTTGGTTTCATTATCATTATATTGGGGAAGAGAGGATTCAATAGCAATCTAATAAAGAACTTTTCAGAAATCACTTTATTTAATGAAGTACTAAAATCTAGGAATTAGGATAACTTTAGCTAGGTGAAACCTTCCGAAAGCTAGGATATGATTCATTCCGCTTGATCACTAAGTTCATGTACAGAGACTGAAAACATTTCCTTGTGTATTAGTCAAGCAGGGGTTGGAATATGGAGGGCATTATGAGGAGCGGAACTTGAGTATTAGGACATCCTAGGTTTGTTGTATTTTTATTGTTGTTGGACGTTCGTAGTATGGGTGTTTCACAGAGTAATGTTATATATGACGAAAAGGAAATATGATAGAAGCGATTTATAGGACGACCTCTAATAGTAGATTATTGCTGGAGCCGCCTATGCAATTGAGAGTGAAATTAATGACGTTGATTCAAGGATGAGACAACGGGATTAGATGAGGCAAGTGAGATCTATATCCTATTTGTCTAAATCAATATTTGGGTTTCCTAGTTGAGAGATCAAAACTCATTTGGTGCCCAGAGTGAAAATTGTTCGAATGTGAGCAAGATTTTTTTTTTTGAGACCTGTTGGATGTATCTGGTGAAGGATTAGCTACCAAGTATAACATACTAGCTAGCAAAGGTGCTGGTAGCTTAGAGTTGTTAGAGTCAAATGTCCCTGGTGATGTTGATAGAGCAAGTTTCAAAGTGAGTACAGGTGAAGGATGGAGCAAAAGATGGAACTCATGGAGCAATTTGAGGACATAAGGGTGATGTGGACCATGAATTTGAATCTCTTTTTTCAGTGCACTTGAAGAAAAAGAGACAATTGTTAATTGTTGTAGTTGGGAGCTGCTAATTTCAGTATGCGACGAATCTTTGATTTTAAATAACATCAGAGATAAACTGATTTAGTGCTGTGGGCAGTGTTATTAAAAGCTCTGTAGGCACTCTCCTAGGCTCTCGGGCAAGATGAGGCAAAGCCAAGGTGCATCACATCTGTGTCCAAGCGAGCAACATCACTAAGGCGTACCTAGGGGAGTGCCTTGAGCTAAGGCATTAGCGCCTAAAGCGCTAAGACAAGCACCTCATTCGCGTCATTCTATTTTCCTATTTCTTTGTTCTATTTTTGTATATATGTTTTATTATGATCGTCAGTCTTAGTTATCAAGGAAAGTATCACTATTAATAACTATAAACAGGGCTATGTACAACATATCAAGAACCTACATCCAATTCCTCACACCTTTACAAAAGACATACTTTCAAATGCACAAGAAAAAAGTTTAAGAATTTATAAGATTGTGCAATTTTGTTAAAAAATAATTAGCGCCTTGCTTCTATTTTACAACAGTGGCTGTGGGCAGCCTGTGGATATTCTTTGGCATCTTTTGGGTGACCAGAATAAAAGTTTTATCTTTTTAATTAGAACATTGTAACTTCTTGTTGCTGAGTATGTCCAAGGAGTTTCTTTATACTTTAGCTGCTGAACTTGTCCTAACTGTTGAACGGATCTGGATAATTATTTCATGAAGAAATTACGAGGTTAAGAGTTATGAAAAATATGAACCTATTTCTGCCTTGTTTTCAGAGATAGAATTAGTGGTAGTTGTTAGTGTTTTTCCTCCATATTTTAATCTATCTAGGTTTAACTGCATTCCAATTTCATTAAATAGAACCAGAAAATTGCCCAAAAATTGTGTGTTTGGTGCTTGGTTAATTCAATTTCTGTTAGACTCGCATTTGAATCCTAATTAGTTCCTGTCACTTGCATGAATATGTTCTATTTTCTACTGTGTCCTTTTTTACAGATATTTTTACTCGGAGGGAGGTTGATATTTGGGCCAGATGCCAAGTCACTGCTTATTTCTGTATTCCTGATAGTTGTTCCAGTCATTGTCTTTTGTGTATGTGTTGCTAGTCATCTCCGACATAAGTTTTCACCATACAATGCAGGATATGCTGTCTTGGCGACAGCGATTGTATTTACTGCCTATGTAAGTGTTCTTCTATTGACAACATATGTTACCTTTTGAACTTCAAATAATTCTTTTTAGTGTGTCCATTGTCATTCCTTTACCAGTTTTATGTACATCATGGTTAAGGGACAGTTGTTTTAAGATTTATCATGTGCACATGTTGTTCTGAAGTTTTTTTAGGCTCAAGTTAATACTCGTCTGGGGTCTATTCTATGCAGCTGGGACATCTACTTGTTTTACAATTGTTGCTCGGTTCAATGTATTAGTATCACTGTTACATTAGTTAGTGAAACTCGCAGCTTGATTATAAAAAATACTTATGCGCTTGATTTGACACAAAAGCACAAGCAATTGCCAGCGATTTAATGGCCACAGGAGACTATAGTTTAAGATTTTTCATGTTTGTCGATTCCTACATTTGAATTCTTCGATAAACATTTAAATGCATGTATGTTTATGTTTGTGTGTGTGTGTGTGTGTATCTGTGTGTTTATTAGTCAAGTAATTTTAACTTATGGAATGACTTCTCAGTTGTCTCTGATAAAGATTGTAAAGTTACAGTGGTTTTGGTGAATTTGAACACTGTGAAGGGTTTATTTTTGTGCATGTAGAATTTCTATTATTATCTTTATCCATATGTAGTATAGAAGCCACCAATGTTATCATGACTGCATGTTTATCATCGCACATGAAAAGTAGTTTCCACCTCATTGTGTATGTATGGCTTTGACATTTGTTGGTTTGTTACATGCCCTTTAATTCATGGCAGGTATTGGGGCTTCTTCTTTATACATCTGCCCGGGATCCGGGAATAGTGCCCCGTAATTCACACCCACCAGAGGAAGAGTTCAGCTACAACACCACAGAAGTAGGTGGAAGACAAACACCAAGTCTAGTGTTTCCTCGATCTAAAGAGGTTATGGTTAATGGGATTCCTGTCAAAGTGAAGTATTGTGATACGTGCATGCTGTATCGTCCTCCCCGTTGCTCTCATTGCTCCATTTGCAACAATTGCGTGGAGAGATTTGATCATCATTGTCCTTGGGTGGGCCAATGCATTGGTTTGGTAGGTTCCGTTACATTCCAATTCGACATAACCTTACTTGAGGATTTATAGTTATTATTGGTTCTTTTGGTCGCCCTATGCATGGGATAATATTGCCTTCACAATCAAACTTCAAATTTCCACTGATTTACTATCCCTATAGGCTATATCCAAGTGCAACTTAGTGATTCATAGCCCTTTTGAGTTTATGACATCAAACTGCAGTAGAACAATTTTCAAACAAAGTTGCTTCCACTCAAGAACTAACCATCATGTCGCTAAAGCTAAGCTTTTTCGTCATTTCAATTCCAAACATCACTTGAATAGAGCCTTATATTCTCCGACTTTTCTTTTAGTAATCTGTATGCTGATTATTTGTGATTATGTGCAGCGCAACTACCGCTTTTTCTTTTGTTTCGTCTCGTCTTCGACGCTTCTATGTATCTATGTCTTTTCAATGTCGGCATATTACATTAAGGTTCTGATGGATGATCATCATGGCACCGTATGGAAGGCAATGAAAGAATCTCCTGCTGCAGTTATACTAATGGCCTATTGTTTTATTTCTCTGTGGTTTGTTGGTGGACTCACCGGTTTCCATTTGTACCTTATTAGCACAAACCAGGTTGGTGAACATTCCTCATAATATGGCGTCGGTATTATTAGTGGTCTTCTTCCTATATGTTTATTTTGAGTTTTTTGAAAGAAATACTTTAAGATCTTGTTCAAAATTCTTACTTGAGTAGATTTTTAAGCATAGTTTAGCATGAGGGAATGGAATGTAATTGGCATCCTTCGTGAAATTTAGGTTGGCAGGTTGCACTAGACTAATGATAAGCTATAGACTAATGATGAGTGAAATGACAACTCTTACCTATTGACCATTTAAGAAATGGGAATGAAATTGTGCACATAGAATTGGATGGTCAGGAAACTTGAAACATTAATCTAAAAAAAATTCTTTTCCATTCCACCGTATCAGATTAGGTTGAGGTTTCTTTTGAGGGTCTGTATTCACTTCATGCTGATTAGTTTCGAGACCCAAAAAATTGCAACTATTGAGAGGACCTATTTTTCTATTGTATTTAGTTCCATATAAGTTCATATTTGAATCATTGAAAAATCTTCAGATTGCATTTTTTGGGTAAATTTTATCTACTTCTCAAAACAAATAAAGGGCATGCTTTCAACAGAGTTTTTGTTCTGGAGACGCAGATAATATTTAAACCATAATGCAACATGCCGTATTATCTTTACATGCTTTGGGTTGATAAGCTAATGTTTTGACCTTTTCTTTCTGATTTGTGAGCTCATTATAACATTCTTAGCTCGTTGCTTTTGCAGACTACGTATGAAAACTTCCGTTACAGAGCTGATAGTAGATACAGTGTTTATAATCGGGGCTGTTTGAATAACTTCCTAGAAGTATTTTGCACGAAGGTGAAGCCTTCGAGGAACAACTTCCGAGCTTTTGTGCAAGAGGAGGTACAAAGACCTCCAATGCCTTCCACAAGGGAAGCAGAATCAGAGGATTTTGCAGATAATCGACGTGTAAAGATCGAAGATGATTTAGATATTGGTGGAGACCTTCTAAAAATCTCTCAGCGCCATAATGTCGAAGATATAGACGCGGATATACGTAGTAGAGGGAGTGATGTGCCTCACCATAACTCTTCAGAGGCTGACTCGATTTATGGTTCGGATCGTCGAGGGAGGATAAGTGATAGTTGGGAAATAGCACGGGAGGTGATTGGAATTAATGCCAGTGCGACTGAAAGTAGAAGCAATGGCAATGCAACTTGAGGGGAAGGGCTGAGTAAGAAATTTTAATTGTTGGTTAAAATTGGTTACATGAGTGTTGTATTTTTCTGATAGATCTTATTACGATTTTGGGATTGGGGTGTTGGAAGGTCTAACATTTATGGTTCAGGGAATGGAAGCTTAATTTTAATCCCCGCGGTGGATAGGAATTTTATGCTATCTAGAAGAGTGAGGTTTTCTGTTCAGTGTATGAAATCATCCACAAGCAGTGTTTAGATATATGATGGGACCCTTATATTTACTTCACTTGTTTATCATTCATCTAGAAACACCACTTCTAGATGAATTCATATATTAACGGTGAGTAGAAGCTTCACTCTTTTTAGGTGTGTAAATTTGTTTGTTCTTTCTTTCCCTCCTATTTATTGTTTCACTTTCTTGTGAATGGTGAATTTTTCTTTTCTATCTTTTTTCTTCATATGTGAAGTTTCAACAGAAATGCGTGTATTTGTCCAATGAGATTGTGGCTTTATTTCTTGTTATCATAATTCGTATTTATTATTGGTAATGGAATTCTAATTGGTTTTTTTCTTTCTTGCTTGACGCTTGAAGTTGAAGCTGTGCCTCAATTTCTTGTTTTGACAATTCATGCAATTGTTAGGTACGACAATTTTGTACTCTGTAGGCACATAATTACTCTCAAGGATTTGTTGCCACTTGAAGACTTGAATACCTGATACTTTGATGGAATGAAAACATTTTTTCAGTCTATTTAGTTTTCTCAAAATCTTTGTACATGTACATGTGTTGTGCATGTGATGCATCTCTGCAGGTTATGAGTGCGCATATTATGCAACAAGATAAAAAAAAATCTGGCCAACATGTTTCATAGACTTAGTTTTCTACTAAAAGGATTATCTTGTGATGTTAGTTGTTTTGAAATGGATTTTATTGATCATTTCTTTTCTCATATGGTTCCTACATGAACCCTTTCTAATGATTTAGTATCATTTGTTTTAGAAAAAGTACAGATGCTGTCCATTTTTGTTGCAGGTATGATTTAGTGTATAATTGTTTGTTTAATCCTCACTAATTACGTGTTAGCATGATTTATTTTTCCGTTAAGTTGATGATTTCTGGTGGTGTAGAATCCGCAAAATGTGGCTGCAGTGATGGCGGCACAGAAGGGAAGCCACCTTGGGCTGACTACAGGCCTGGTGTCATGGCACCGTGGGCTAAGGTTTCGCTATTATTATTTCTCTCTAATTTTTATGTTATTTCTTTTTCTTTAATTACGAGGTTGTCACCTCCTTCATGTAACACTCTCGAGTTTTATATTTTTCACACCTTTTTTTTTCTAATTGTTTCACTCTTTTCGTCTTAAATTTTTCTACTCGGTTTTTATGTTGGCATTTAACACGTGATATATTTGTTATTTTACTTGTAAAAGCGAGATATAGTTTAATATTGGGATGATTTCACAAACTTATAATTTCATAGAAGGATAAATGCGTAGCAGTCTCTCTCAGCATTTTTAAGTTTTCCTCTTCTAGGTCTTTTACATCATAATCTCTCTATTTTTGGTTCTTTTCTAGAGTGAATTGATTTGTTCATTTATTTTTGCTTATGTCATTGAAGCCTTTAATTGCTTTTCATTTCATTTGTTTTTTGTTTGTTTTTTTTGTTTTTTGCATTGGAATCGATAGGCGGGGATGAGAGAACCGATCAGGAGCTCCTATTGAGGATGACTTAACTATAATCATCTATTCACCCAGAAAATATTGAGCAAAATTGATATATTCCTTCCAAAATTGTTGCCAATGGTACTGAAAGAATTAGATAAATAGTTGTAGGATCGTTAAACGGTCGTTAATAATTATTTTTTCTGATTTTGCTTTTCTTTGAATATATCAAAGCACTTAACCAATAAATATTTCCTACAAAAGTCTTAAGAAAATTAGTGTGTCTAATTTAGTAATCCATAAATTTATTGAAGAGTAAACTCTAAAACCAAACGCACTTAAAAGCGATAATTGATGTATAAATAAATGTTTTTTGTATTTTATTTAGTATGAGTCTAATTCATGGTTAGGATGACTAACGGCAATTACATTACCATAAGTTAGTAATTAGAAAGAACATGGGAGTATGTTTACTCTATTGTTTGATGGGTCCGTTATATAATATCAAAATTATTACGTAATGACAAACTTGGAAATATAATTTAAAAATTACTCGTTGTTTTCTTAGTAATAGTAGATAAAAATGAATTGTCAATCACTTGAAGACCAAATTAAATAATTACTTTTCTCACGGTTTATAAATTATTTGCGGGGATGGTGCTCAAAGTATTTAATGGGTGTTTAAGGCTTTAAGCGTCCTTGTAATTTTTTAAAACGAATAGATATTTTACATTTTACTATTAAAATTTTCTAGTTTTAAACGTTCATAATTAAGAGAAAAAAAATAATATACACATGTTCAACCCATCCCAAATCGATTCATGACTCCATCCATATTATCTATCTCACTATAATAGAACATTAAAACAAATTTGATATTTTGTTACAAAAAATGCAAAAGGTCACTAATTTTCGCGTGCGGTGGCATGTCCAATAGCAAATGCTTATGCCACAAAATACTTAAATAAGTACCCTTTTATGCTTTGGAGCAGCTTCTTACGAGATCCTTCAGGAGAGATGAAAAGTTATACGAGAAAAAGATAAGAGACAAAGTGAAATCTACTATATTATTATTATTATTATTATTATTATTATTTTATACTATAAAAGTATGGAGATATTTTATATATTTCTATTCCAATTTTACCCTTGTTAATTTTTAACCTTATTTCTTTAATCATGCATTAATTAATTAAATTAAAAAGAAAATAAATCTTAATACAACCCAGAAAGAGAAGCAAAGAACAATAGGCCAACTCTTCACTTCCTCTCCATCGCACCACTGTAATGCCCCGTTATTCCAAACAACATAAATGTGCAACAACATGTCCAAATATCAGTATGTTTAAATAGTAGTTTGGAATACTTAAGTATTGGCACGCCTCGATTTTCCTAGAACACCCGAAGTAAGTCCCGTATCTGCTAAAAATACTGGAGGGTGAGTGCATTATCTTTTTAAGTAAAAGAGAACAGAAATTCTATTTAGTTTGGAACAAAATCAGAAATCCACTTTCTCAATATACAAGTCCATCTGATCTCATCACAAATAATCATCAGAGTACGCAATATACAATTTCACAGCGAAAGATGTAATAAATGTAAACAACTATATTTACAAAAATATAAATGAGTTAACTGCTCCACAATGTCCGATAGGAAATATTACAAAACATAAGCCAGAAGATTATTGGTCCGGAAGTTAAAATTGGTTTTCTAATATATCTTTTATTAGAGCCAAAGATGCTATTTTGTTATTCGGTTTATTTATATTAGACTGAATATAAGTGTTGCTTATTTTATCCAAGGAGATCATCATTTGGCTCCCCATGCTTTTCTTTGTTGATGTTTCCTATTTGTTTTCTGTAATGTACATTTCATTTTTATATATTTCTAAGTCACTTTTTTAGAGCAAGGGATCTGATATATACAGCCAAGAATTGTGCTTGCACAAAGAGCGGAAACATGTGTCAATGACAACAAAAACAGAATAAAGCTGCTCAGATCCGCATCTTAGAGACAATCATATGCTACGGATACCGCAACTTTAATACAAATCCCACTGTAAGCCAACAAAGGATACAAGAAGAGACAACAAACAAGCATCCAATTAATCAAAGACAACAAATCTAGAGCAAAATTGTTGGTTGCTACTTTGCCCACTCGAGTAAATATGTAATTAACACAAAAAATTACGTATATTTTCATCGACATTTATTATCCTTCCCAACCAAGTTGGCGGGCCCTTCGCTCCCACAATGATGTCACCTTCCTCTCTTTGATCAACAAAGCCTCATTTCTTTCTCTAGCTTGCTCGCAGGTCTCGGTGGCAGCTACGCACTTGTCAGCCTCTCTCTGGTACTGAGAGGCAACCCTTTTCGCCTCGCCAAAGGTGATATTTACATGGTGGGCATGTTCTTCGCCCACAGTCTCTTGCAGTTTCATCTCCTCCGACAACAGATCAACATACTGCTTTGCCATCTCCTCCTTCATTTCTGGATCATCTCCTCCGCAATCTGTTCATTGCCTCAATCGTAACTTATTTCAAAGCAATACAGGAATGTTTAAGTTGAAATTTGAAAAATAAGCCAGATTTAAAATGATTATATAATCATCAAGGCTCTTTTGGTATGATCTATATTCATGGCTTATAACCTCGTCTGGAACACTAATTTAGTTTCAGGTTTTCAAAAACTCTTCACAGTCCTAACATGGATTTACAAACTCGCATTTGGTGGGTGTTCAAAGTTTAAAACATATAAAACATGCCGATCCTCAAGTAAATTATTCCCTTTCAATTGCTATTGGTATTTTATCATGGCTTCAAACAATTGGAGTTGTATCCACAGGTAAGCACTACGCTTAACGTGAATAGATAGAAATTAGTAGAGCAAGAACTGGTTGAAAAAATTTGCAGTGGTAGAAAAATAAAGCGTGATGGTAATTAAGCCACAGAACTGGTTAACAAACAACCAGCAAGGCAAAGAAAAAACAATCATCAATCATGTATGTGTCCTGTTTAACGCTATCACGTAGTAATTAATAAGGCTAGAAAACTTAGTTGGAAAATTTTCACAATGGTAAAAAATCATGAAGTGTGTCAGTAATAAGCAGCAAAACTGGCAAATAAGCAACCATAGGGCATATTACAAGCAAAACAATATCATCAATTTTGTAGAAATGAATATCGGAAAATGGGAAACCTTTTTCCGATGTATAGTTTGCATAGATAAAAGGAGGGAGCCTTAATTTGATATAAATCACTTCTTTGCCAATCTCACTTCCCACATTCTAGATTACTCCCATAATGATTAAACAACAATTATCCTGCTCCTCAACATTCCTAGTTTCCGATTCAAACGGTCGATTTCCTAACAGGTGGCGAAAATTTTGTAGCCTCCTTTCACAAATTCAAAAATTTTAAAGGATAAGCAAATTCTGTACAAGCATACCAAGCAGATCCCCAACACTTTTCTTGCCTAGTTTCCGATGAAAGGACGTGCGTTAAAAAATAGATGAGCAAGTTGCCTTAAAAATAAGAAAGAGAGGCGCAGAAAAACTCACGTCGATGACCTAACCTGATATCTTGTATTGGTTCCTTTTTTCCTACCCTAAATTCTTGGGAGTAAGGCTTTGTTTATTGTTGTTGTAAGATAATAAAAGCAACAACCTAAACTGTATTCAATAAGCGAAATTGAAGGAACGAACTCTTACCTGTAATGGAAAGATTGGCCAAACCTGCAAAAGTTAACACAATAAATGAGATGCAAGATACAGAATAAACTCTATAGTGTGTTACAACATTGTACTCAATTTATCTATCTGTTAAGATTCACAATTTTTCATGAAAAACAACCAATAGAACTTTCTATTTCACCAGATACACAAATTTCTACACAAATTTGTCAAAGACCAAAAGATAAGTAACATGACTTGGAATAGGAAGAATGGTTGATCACATCACAAAAGAACAAAAATAACTACTTAACAAAAGAAACTAGATTTCCCAATTTACAATTCTAAAAGATTTGGAATTGGTAGGGCACCAAATGGTCAACTAAATGAACTCGTCAAATTTGAAGACTATCGGCCACATTCCAGAATAACAAAGGGGACCAATGCTTCACAAAGAATGAGAAACACCCATATGGAGATTATATATATATATATATATATATATTAATTTTTTGATTGTATACAGGTATTCTATCACCATTAAGGACATTTAATCTATTTAAACTGCGGAATCTAAATTTGATACTCAACTCAAGCTGATTATTATAACACAAATGGCTATCATATTTCATTGATATAACTTTGCAGTTTGCAATTTCATGCACTAAAATACTACTACTAAAATGGTTTTAACTATTCTTCGTTTTTTCTTTTTCTAGCAAATCAATAAAATATTTCTCCAACAGCACATAACTGCGTCCCAACGATTACTCTAGAAAATGGATGCATGTAGCATCTAAGCTATTAACACTCATGTCCATTTCACTCATTGCTCCTACCCTCGTAATGCATTTGTATTTAACCTAAACCATTTATGTAGTTCACAAACTCATATATACATCTGAATTTGATAAAAGGGAATCTCAATGCTCAATGTTCATCAAAGTGAAAAGTTCTGACATCCAGTTACTCAAATTTCTAAAACACATTTCAATTACTTAAACTATGATTCAATTACTAGTCTCGTCATATCATCCGTCCACTCAACAAACAAAACAATTGGAACACAAATGCAAGCAATATCATTATTTAGACCACAAATTTGAAATTGAGTATAGGCAATTGCCAAATTTAGATCCAAGAAAAATCAAATGCAGAGAATTATAACAAAACAAAAATGCAAAGAATTTGCAAGTGAACATAAATATATACACATATATAAACTAAACAAATAACTCAACAGTAACAAATTTACTGATAAATCTTCAATTTATGAAATTTACATCACACAACAATTATTCCAATTGCAATTCAAATTGTAGCTCCATTCTTATTTCTAGATTTACTCAATAAATAACACAACTGGAATGAGAACAAGTTCATAATAATTACAAGGCAACAAATTCAGAACTGGGTATAGCTAGTTTCCAAGCATGAGATCGAAGAGTAATGTAATAAATTCAGATATAATTATTAAAGGGAAATTGCATAAACCCCAGAGAAGAACTATCAAAAAGAAAAAACAAATATACATCCATATATAAATTAACAAATACTCAATATTATATATTTTGAAATAAAATTTTTAGTAGATGAATTTACCAGATTTCAATTATTTAAATCATGATTCAAATGGTAGCCCCATTCATATTTTTCAATTCAATCAGCAAATAATACAATTGGAAGGAAAACTACAGAATCTTTATTAGGCCACAAATTGAGAACTGGGTACTAGCCAATCCCCAAGCATAAGATCCAAGATGAATCTATGCACAAAACCCAGAGAAGATATATCAACAAATGAATATATATACTAGGGAAATGCTCCCAAATGAGCCACTAAAATTTTACAGATCAGATCTTACGCAACCCTCCCATTACTCTATATAATACTATTCAATCATGAGATAGCTGCAACGATCCCCTAATTCAAGGGAACAATATTCATTCCCAATTCTAATTCAAGCTTAGAGCATTCACTCTAGTCTTTCTATAAGGCAGATTTCTCTCATTTGATTTATAATTTAACAAAACAAAGACGAGAAATACTCCACATGAGTGCTTTTTATCTCAGTTTCTGAGATAGCTGCAGTAGATTTTCTACGATTCATAATATCTTTACCAAAATATTTTCTTTTTCTACCAAAACAAGAAAATACTAGTTACGATCAGGAAACATTTTTTATTTTTTTTAATTTCATTATGGAATGTATAATTATTTGATAACATTCAACAAATTTTATACAAAGACAAGGGTGGATAATATTTAAAACAGTAATTTCTAGTAAGTGAAATGACTTTCTAGAAAAGAGATCGAGAAATTGAAGGCTTGTTTGGTTGCAGTGTATAAGCTACAGCCTTTCAACTTTGTTACTTATAATCTCCAATCTTTCTTCAGCTTTTTAACTTGTAAGGTAGACAACATTTGGTTGTTGAGCATATTTGTTGTTTTGGGCTAAATAAACTACAAGTTTTAACTTTTTTTGATAGAAATAAATTGGATTATTTGCTTAAATGTTGCAACCAAATCAACCCTTAATGAGAAAAAGCTGGTGTGCATGGTTTTAGGGCAATCTCTAAATCACAACCCCAATTTTAGTCTGTGATGCATGGGAATTAAAATTTATGGATAACCGAATGAGCCGAAAAATCAATAATAAATCAAATAAAAGAGTGAAAAATGGAAGGGAGTAATACCAGGAGCGATCTTGAGGAGAGAAAGGGGAGGTGGGCAGTGGCAGGTGCAAGGAGAGCAAGTAGCGGAATGAGAGCCCAGTTTGAGAAGGCGTTTGTTGAGTTTGGAGTAAAGAGCGGGCCCACAAACGCACAGCGCTGACACCACTGCGAATATCACCAAGCACCACTTCACGCATGACCCTGACGATCTCCTTGCCATATCTTTCTCTCTCTGTTTGTCTCTCTCTCTCTCTCTCTCTCTCTCTCTCTCTCTCTTCTCTCTCTCTCTCTCTCTCTCTTCTTCTTCTTCTTCTATTTTTAGAATAAAGTGAAATGAGAGAGGAAAGTGTTTTAAAACCCAAATAGAAATGGCATCCATGATTTTTTTATTTTTGAGTGGGTAAACCGGTACACCACTTGGTGTGATGGCTCAAAGTGAGCCTCCACTATCTATAAGGCCCCAATTTTTATCAACACTGTAGTACTACCGTATCAGTACTGTTCAATAGTATAATGATGTAAATTAAACATCTATGTGTTGTAAT
>MKEJ01006945.1:0-11868 GCA_001753735.1 Embelia ribes | reverse complement strand
TTTTATTTATATATTTTTTAGCAATAAGAAATAGCAAAAAGAATAACATTTTTTGCAACTATCACTTACAAAATCATAAGTTCTATTTCATTACAACTAAATTGTCAAAAAAATAAATAAAAAATCTTCATATTCTTAAATGGAGAAAGGGCAATTGAGAAATGAGAAATGAGAAGGAGCAATTGACAAGTCATGCATAATAGTTAGAGGAATTGTAAGCGGCATTGAGAACTGAAAAGTTATGTACTCATGTGTGATGTATGCATATAATACTTAAACTGATCTAATATTCATATAATGTATATATATACTTATATATATATATATAAGTTATATTGACCTAATATTGTTATATATGAAAATGTTACACAAAACAAGTAGTGGTGTAGTGATTAGGGATTCAGACTTCTATGTCTTGCGTACAGGGTTCAAATCCTTGGATTAACATGATATATATTTTTTAATATATAAGATATATACGAGTTGCTAGTGAGCTAACGAGTCAAATACCTCGCTACTTGAACTCGACTCGTTTAGCAAACGATTTGAGTCTGGTTCGAGTAATTATCGAGTCGAGCTTGACTTACTCATGAGTTGCCCTGCTCGTTGCCACCCTTAATCATCAACAAATCAAATCTTTAATTTGCAACAAGCTATTCAAGATGCAAATTGGGTGCTCGTCATCAATTTGGTAGTCTTTGATCTATAACAAGTCAATAAAGCCGTAGATCCGAAGTTTTGACAAATTAAATCAAATCATTCTTGAGAACAAGTTGTGATACCCTTAAGACAAGTTTAATCAAATTCCTTCTTGAGCCGCGAACAGTGATACTAAGCCACTAGCGCCTCACTCACATCGTGCTATATTTCTATTTTTTTATTCTATATTTGTTTAAATCTATTTTTTATGATACTGTATATAACAATTGTCACTTACTCACTAGTATAAAGAATGTAAATGAGGCTACGTATTTTATATCAAGAAGGTACTACTAATTCCTAACTCCTATAACAAAAGTTCATACTTCCAAATAGACAAGAAGATATTAAGAATTTAATAAGATTGTGCAATTTTGTTAAAAAACTAATTAGCGCCTTGCTTCACTTGGGCGAGTGCCTTAGCTGGTGTCTAGTACCTCAGGCGATAAGGGGTCTTGGCGCCTTAAGGGCACCTAGAGCTTTTAACAACACTAGCTGCGAAGCCCTTAAGACAAATCAAATCAAACACCTTCTTGATATCAAGCTAGGAAGCCCTCAAGACAAGACAAATTAAACTTCTTAAGATGAAGTAGCAAGACCCTAAAGATTCCAAATAAAGTCGAAGTGCATCAACTTGATAACAAACTGTCAAGCCCTCAATTCAAAGTCAACCAAATCAAACCAAATCAAGTTGAGTCGGGGGGAAATTATAGAGGATTGTAATCACTTCAATTCTAATCAATAAAATTACTTTGTTCCTCAAATTTCTTGTATCATTCTTTAGACTTGGGATTTTGTGCGCTATAGCTAGTATATAATATTTTTCTTAAATAGAAACTTTGTAAATCCACTTGCAGAAAAAGTGAATATCTACTAATAATTTCTAAAATGAGAAAGTAGGGTGCGGAATCATTTCAATCTCTGTCTAGTTTTAAAAATTTCTAGAATTACTTCAATAATATTCTTCTATTGGAAAGTCACTATTCACTATTTTTTCACTAAAATAAAATTTCTTACCAAATTAAACAAACCAATACATATATTCGAGAAATTTATTTTCATAATTTAATGGTTTTATACATGTAGTATACTAATTGTATAAAAGTTTTGTTCATCAATTTTTATATTTTGAATATATGTAGTATTCTAATTTATATATTATTTTCATAATTTAATGGTTTTATACCAACCTGTGAAGGCCTCGGTTCCTCATTCGCCTTCTCAGTTCTCAAGGTACTCTCTCTCTCCCTATCTGTGTGAATTTCCATATCACGAATTTGACTTTCGATTTGTAGTAATTAGTTGATTCGTATGCTATGAAGCAAATTTCTAGGGTTCAAAACCCTAAAAATCAAATTTTTTTAGTCAATTTTGTCTCTCTTTTTTTTTTGGCTTCTTTCAACAAACCCTAGAGGCAAAAATTGGCCATTGTTTCGATCATTATCCTCCAATTAAGTTCTCTTATGCCTCATTTGGTAGCACTTGCGTTTTCAGTTTTCATATATTCGTTATCAACGGGCGGACTTAGGATTTTGAAAATTATTTTCCTTATTTCCGGGAAAATGGAGTCTCCCCATTGTGCACAATGGTGGAGTTTCTCTATTGGGCGCTGGTGGTCGTGGGCCCGAATCAGCCTCCTTGCAAAGCAGGGAAAGGCTGTCTAGATATTCACTTCTCCAGACCCCATAGTGTGG
Organism: Embelia ribes; assembly: GCA_001753735.1. NCBI lineage: Eukaryota > Viridiplantae > Streptophyta > Magnoliopsida > Ericales > Primulaceae > Embelia > Embelia ribes. The sequence continues at coordinate 9,475 of MKEJ01006945.1, read as the reverse complement.
GAGCTTCGGCACTGGGCACACCCTTTTATTTTTTTATTATGGAGATTCTGTGTTAAAATCCTGCAACTGGCTGCTAAAGGGAATGAATTTGCAAACAAGTTGGAAAAAGTGAACAACTTGTTTGTATTAAATGTTTAATATCTTTTTGGCAACGGCTGTCTACCAAGAAAATTATCATTTTTTATTTTAACAATATGAAAATTGTTACCGTCCATTGGAAACATCAACAAACGGGTCTTTATTAAAAATAACTGTATGTGATTATCGATCTCTGTTGAAGTGTGCCAATTTCTGCTTCTCCATTGTGTAATTACAGTGTTAGAGTTCTTGTAGAGCAACCTTTTGGTGATGCTTTAAAAATGTGATCAGGTGCATTCAAGTTTTTTTTTCTTTGGGGCTTTACATTTTTTTTTTTTACTATTTGTGGCTATTTTTAGAATTATTTGAAGTTTTCACCTGCCCAAATAATAAAAGATATAGATAGTTGACGAGAAGCAAAATAAATCAATAAAATAAAAAAAGCTGGTTGATGCTTTTGGTATGGCATGTTCTGCATCAGCTCTACCATGGCTCTGGGTCATTGAAGCCTTGGCAATCGTCAAACAAGTAGATGCATCAGTTCTCAAGGGTATTTTAGCAAAACTGATATTACTTTAGACATTTCGCTTTTCCCCCCATTATTTTGGTTGTATTGTCTGATGATTGGTATTGTTTTTGGTGTGAAATGGTTTTCTGTTTCAGAATTGGCTAAGAGGACTCCTGAAATTACTAGTGATTTGGGGAAAGATGCTAGAGAAATGGTCTATTTCAGGGTTTTGGACACTTTAGCTTCTCAGCAAGTTAGAAGTAATGGAAACGTTCCTCCTGCCCCAGTTTCCGAAAACAAGATTGATTCATCAGAGCGCTGTGAAAATGTTGTCAGGCGCATGTTGCATGAGGTGATTTTCTTACTCATTTTTTGCCCACTAAATCATTGGTTTAGATCTCCAATGGTATTTGAATTTCAAAGAAAGCATAAGGATATGAAAAAAAAATCTTTGGGATAATAAAGTTAAAAGTGATTTGAGTGCAATGCATTGGGTGTTGAGGAGCTAGGGGCCTACAAGTTCGAGTGATGCTTTCTATGGAAGGTTGATAAGTTATTTTATGATCAACTTTATATAATGTTGCTTTCTTTGCATAATAGTACGTGTTGAATGATGGAAAGCGTACTCAATGAAGTCTCTATTTTACTTAATCTGTATATCTAATCAGAGGACAGGAAAAGCAGAGACGTTGAAGTCGGAAGTTCAGGATTTTGTAACACAGAAAAGAGCTTCCTTGACCAAATGCACTTTACAAAAGGTAGGAAGAATCGTCTGAATTTAAGACATCATTGTCCTTGGAAGGTAAACAATTATCATTATCTGGTTGGAATTTGGCTAATTGCTTATTGGCAAATAGCTGAAGGATGCCATTCTTGAAGGAAAACATCCAGCTCTTGCATCCTTGAAAGAAAGGAGTGGATTATCAACTAGCAACAAAACCAGGGAGAGAACTTCCAGTGTGGCGGTAGGTTTAAGTGATAGCCAAACAGTTGTAGGGACTTATTTTCTCCAAATGCTAAAAATTTGAATGATCTCTCTCAAAAAGATTCTGGGAATAAAAATTTGACACCTTCCAAGAGGGATACGAGTTATTTAGAGTGTGAAAATGAGGATTTTAAGTCCCACATTGATTCTCTGAATTTGGACAATGCCAGTGATGCTCATTTGCAAATTACGAAGAAGCTTAAACACGATGCTTCTGTTAGTGGTCTGGTAGTGGGGCATGAGCCTCTCCCTGCTGTTAGGGAAGAACGACCAGAAGCTTTAGTTGATGAGCTGGAGTTGGATCTATCTGATAAGGAAGCAAGGGATGATGGGCACTGTTCTGCTGAAAATGGAACATCAAATGCTGCACCTTCAAACGGAGCTCATGAAAACATTTGCAGCAATCCCAACCCTAATATGGAGAAGTATCAGCAAAGGCAATTTAATGGTGTACCACATTACGAATTTCTCTCCAACAACTTTCCTCATGAAGCCCAACATGATATGCACCACAATCCAGGCCGAGAATGCTCCAGTGATAGTGATGGCTATCACGAGGAGCGGTTAGATATTGCCAGGAAAAGATGTAATTTCTTAAGCTCTCAGTGCACATTTACTCAGGACTCTCTTTCAATTGACGATTGTACGGAGCTTAATTTTTGCATGAAGTGTGAGAAAGGTGGTGAGCTGTTGGTTTGTAGTGCAACTGCCTGCCCAATAATGGTTCACCATAGCTGCTTGGGCACTGCGCCCAGCTTCGATAACAGTGGGAAGTTTTTCTGCCCCTTCTGCTCATATTCTCGTGCAATTTCGGAGTATCTTAAAACCAAGAAAAAAGCCTCCTTGGTCGGGAAAGATCTGGCTGTCTTCATGGGGTTGGAGAATGGACATAAGCCGAAAAAAGTTGCTAAGAAATCTATTAGACTAGAGAGCAATGTACGAAGACAAGATGACAGTGTGAACAAAACCGATCAAAGGCACCAAAACCACGTTAATGATGCCATCAATTCAGAAAACAGGGAAAACATAGGGGATATTCGGAAGCGGAACCTTCAACTTCTAATGCAAATCCACCTTTAAGAGTGCAAGGTGCTTTAGTAGATGATGGAACAGTTTTTGCTTCTGTTGGAAATAACAGAGAGGGTGGAAAAATGGGCCCACAGTGTCAACCAGCTATGGCTTTAGAAAGATAGAAAATAGAGAATGGGCATAGGCCAAAACAAAATGCCAAGAAATCTATTAGGCCAGAGCACTTTCGGCAAAGACAAGGCAACAATGTGAAGAGAAACCACCGTAAGCATCAAAACCATGTGAATCATGCCCTCAATTCCGAAAACAGGGAAAACATAGGGGATATTCAGCAAGTGGAAACTTCAACATCTTATGGCAATCCACCTTTAAGAGTAGAAGGTGCATTGGTAGATGATGGAACGATTTTTGCTTCTAATAAAAGCAACAGAGATGGTGGAAAAAGAGGCCCAGAATGCCGACCAGCGATGGCTTTAGAAAGACAGCAATTAGAGGATCATGATAGTCAAAATCGAGGCAATAATAGTTTACCGTGCAGGAAGAGAGGGATTGTCCCTGTGACTGAGAAACATGCATCTGAACATGGTCATCGCGACTCAAATGCAGATGTGGCGACAAGCAGTAAGGAAAAATGTGATCAAGCCGCTGCTGATTACATCATGAGACCCCGCATGCAAGAGATGCAGCAGTGAGTTCCTTTCTAGTAATCATTAGTTTCACTTCATGATACTTAAGACTTGTTATTCTGTTCATGACCTATAATGTTTGGTTGAATTCTAGGGTATAACCTCTTACAAGTTTGTATGTAGTAATATAGAAAATGTCCAGTAACTGCATGTTCTGTCATGTGATCATATCCTCTGGCGGGATGATCCTTGTAGAAAATCTGTTTTGGAATGTTTCATTTATGAAGTGTAACTTTGATTTATTCTGCAGCACTCATCCAGCTACTCCCCAATTGAGGCGAAAGAAACTTCATTGGACGTATGAGGAGGAAGAGATTCTAAAGGTACTTTCCCCCTGAGATAATTTTGTGATATGATGTTATATTTCAAGTTTAACTTAAGAGTTGTTGAGAAAAATCTTGCTGCTACTTATAAGAAGGTTACTACGAGTATCCATTGTTGAGACTTGATTATTGCTTTAGATTTTGCCAAGCTCTCGCTCGTCAATTAAAATTTTGGCGTGCTTAAATGTAAGTTGGGTACTTATTTTAAGAGGTTTACACATGAAGGTTGTGATGAAACTTTGAAATATTATCAAATAGACGAGAATGTTACATATGCTCTTGACAATGAACAAAGCGGGATATGTGAACTGGAACCTAATCTTTTTGATCCTGTAATTCTCATTCTTTTATTCATGTGAAAATGTTTTCCTTTTGCGTTTTGTCATTGTTGCTCAAATGTAATGTAGGAGGGAGTAAAAAAATTTACTGGTGATCATGATAGACTGATGAAATGAAAGGAGATATTGGAATTTGGAAGCCGGGTATTTCAGAAAGGTAGGACGGCTATATAGACCTCAAAGACAAATATCTGCAAGAGACGCACTAATCCATAACCCTGTCCGTGTTTGTACCATGTGAATTCCGATATTCATTGGGTTGGAAAGACTCTTCTTTGATGCACTTGTGTAAAAGTAGCTTGGGGTATAATGATTGCAGAGTTTCATGTTTGACCAATGTATAAGAAATTTAGGAATTATAATAATCTTGCTGCTGTTTCCCATTTTCTCCAAGAATCGTTTCCGCTACACAATTTCTGAGGTGTAATTTGACGTGTTGAATGCATGTTCTTTTCATTTCAAACACGAGCTCTCCTCCTTCGACACCATTCTGAATGTATCGAGAGCCTTTTCATATGCGACTTTGCATGCTCATACGAACGCATGTGATGTGTAACATTGGTAACCTATTTCATCATACACTTAAAACTCCTAATAAAACTAATTTCTAAAAAATAAAGAAGTTTGGATTTAAATTTCATTTTGAATGAAGATTTTCAGCAAACACTAATGTTAATAGTTTTATTTATTTATTAAACTTCAAAAACAAGTTTCAATAATTAGTTTTTTCGTGCATATATCTTGAATTTGAATTTGATGTGTAATAGCTCACAAAATCTTTAAAAACTCTAAAAATGAATTTCTAGAAAATAATGTTTGTTTTGACATAAATCTATTTTGATTGAGAAAGGGCAAATTTCAAATTTAATTGTGTTTTATCCCATTTATTTATTTATTTTATTGATTTACTTAAAACAAATTTCTATAAAAGAAGTTTTTTTTAACAATACGGGGATTATAAAAAAAAAAAATCTAAAAAATATGTTATAACCTACAAAAATCTAAAACAATAATTTTTTTAGGTACAAGTTTTTATGGGCATATATCTCAAATTTCCGTAGGCTGTTTACTAAAACTAATAAAACTCTTAGAAAATATTTTTTAGAATATAAGCTTGTTACGATATAAATAACATTTTGAAATAGAATCACAAAGAATTATACAAAAACATGAGTTATCATCGTTCAAGTCTTGAAAATTCAAATAAATTAGGGTAGACTAAATGAAACAAAGTAAGATACTACGTCGGATCATTAACGTTAATTTTTTGACACTACTCATTCATATCAAAAGTCATTTGTTCGTCCAACATCGTAATACGTATATCTTTTTATAACATTTGAATCCATATAGTTAGAGTGTATCTCTACATTTTTTGTTTGTTCTCACTCTAATACTTTAACTTTATAACCGGTGCACTTACAGGTATGGATCACAATTAGGTCAATTCAAACCAATTCAATCTATAATTAAGCAAACCAAATCCAACCTAAATGCCCCACTCTCCCTCGTATTTTCAATCTATTTCCCCCCATTTAACTTATTTCTCTATAATATGTCACATTATTTTTCATAGAATTATTTTATTTTGTTGTAAAAATAACATTTTTTTTTATATTTTTTTAATATATTGCAATTTTTTGAGATAATTTGAATGGTAGATTCGTAAATGTAACAATAATTTTCATGCTTTAGCTTGAAAAATTATATATTATAAAAATATAAATAATAAACTTACAACAACTTATCATAACTTCTCGATCAAGTATAATTTAAGATTAAGTCTCATTAAACAAAAAAAATAATGTAATTACTATTTTATTGTCTCGTGCAGATCAAAATATCTATATATATGGATAAAAGAAAACTATCATAAAGTTTACTGCCGCATTTTTGTTATCTTGCCTATTAGTAATATAATATAATAGAATTGTAGTTGTATACATTGCATACTAACGACTATTTTTTGGTTTTTAACTAATCATAAAATTTAAGAAAACTATTTTAATATATAAGCATAAATATATAAAATAAAAGGATTCCTTTATACAACAACTGTTTTGTGTTTTGGTAGAGTTATTTTGAAAGTAATATCTTCACAAGTTTTCCTATACATAAAGACTAATATAAAAAATTTGTACCATTATACTCGAAAAAAATCTATGATCTTTGTTCTCACAATGCACAAAAAAGGAAAATATGTAAGAATATATATATTTTTTAAAATTTATTTAAAAAAATTTGGAAAAAAGAATTATCATTCTAAATCCACATACTGAATTTATTTTAAACCCAAAGCCAACCTACCCAAAACCAACCTAATCCAAAACAACCCACAACTCAATTGGTGGATTTAGGTTTAAACCTAAACTCAACCTATATTTATTTTCATCAAAACCAATTGTCATCCCTACTTACATGTCTCGTTCTTATATATTTAAACAAACTTAAATGACTCTCTCATTTTATCTTCAATTGGTGTCACTCCCAACATAACCCGAATTTCTTGATTTCTAATCCTATTTTTTCTAATTCAAAAACATGAGTTATAGCCCACATAAATCTATAATAAAAATTTAAATTAATTTTAGAAGTTAGTTTTTATGGACAAATATCTCAAATTTACATGTTTTTTAACGTCCAAAAATATATAGAAACTCCAAAAAAAATCAAGAAAATTAAATTACTTGGTCATAAATATCATTTTCGACATATATCTCAAATTACCTCGAAATATTCTATAAAAACTTTTGTTAAAACCAACAAAAATTTAAAAAAAAAACTATTTTTTGGAAAAATTTCTCAAATTTAAGTGTTATAACCGAATATTTTTTTTTTTTATAAAAACTCTAGAAAACAGTTTCAAAAAATAAGTTTGTCTGGACATAAATCTCATTTAAAATAAGTTTTCACAAATTCTCCAAAAACCTGTGTTATAGTCCACAAAAATATAAGTTTGTATAGGCATAAATCTCATTTTGAATGAGAATTTTATAATATCTCACAAAACTTGTGGTAATGCCGATAAAAATATATAAAAACTCTAAAAAATAATTTTTAGAAGTTAGTTTTCTGGACAAAAATGCCACATTTACATGTTTTTAGTGGCCTACATATATCTATAAAAATTCCAAAAAATAATTTCAAAAAAATAAAGTTGTTTTATTTAAATTTTATTTTGAATTATGATTTCCAACAAACACTAATGTTACAGCTTAAATTTTTTTATTAAACTCAAAAAACAAAGTTTTAATAATTAATATTTTCGTACGTATATCTCGAATTTATGTGTAATAGCTAAAAACAAATCTTTAAAACCTCTAAAAACCAATTTCTTAAAAAACTGTTTGTTTGGACATATATCTCATTTTGAATAAGAAAGGGAAAATCTCAAATTTACTAGTGTTTTGTCCCAAATTGTTTAATAAAATATCCACAAACAAATATCTATAAAATAAGTTTATGTCTACATAAATGGAGACGAGGATTACCAAAAAAATTTAAAATATGTGTGTTATATAGCTCATAAAAATCTAGAAATCACTAAAAAATATTTATTAGAAACGAGTTTTTATGGTCATACATCTCACGTTTCGGTAGGATATAGTTTACTAAAACCTATAAAAACTCTTAGAAATCAATTTTTAGAATATAAAGTTGTAACGACTTAAATTGCATTTTGAAAGAGAATTGTAAAGAATTATTCAAAAACGTGAGCAATAGTTCACAAAAATCTATAACCAGGGCAGAGCCACTCCAAAGAAAGGGAGGGCCCGTGCCCCTCCTTGGTTCGAAAAAAAATTATTTTTAAAATTTTTAATTAATACATATTTATATTAAAAATAAGTAAAACCTTATATATTTTATTATGGCAAACATAGAGCCAAAAGGCCATTGTTCTAGCTTGCAGGTTTAGGGTTTAGGGTTTAGTCCACAAATTCTCCAAAAAACTGTGTTATAGTCCATAAAAATATATAAAAACTCTAAAAATAATTGTTAGATTGTTTTTGAACGTCTTTGTATAATTTATGTGTTTAATAGGCCACAAAAATCTATAAAAATTCTAAAAAAAGAATTTTGGGAAAATAAATTTATTTGGACATAAATTTCATTTTATGATGATTGGGAAAAAAAATCTTCAAAAACATATGTTATAGTCCACAAAAATCTATGACCCAAAAAACTAATTTCTAAAATTAGATTTTCCGTACATATATCTCAAAATTACATGTGTTGTAACTCATTAAAAATATAGAATTTCTATAAAGCAATTTCTAGAAAATAAGTTATTTTTTCGAAAGAGAATTGTCAAAAATTCTTTGTAGCCCACAAAAATCTAAACATTTCTAAACAAATAACGTCTACAAATTAGTTTTCTTGGTTATATATATCAAACTAACGTGTGTTATGACCTTAAAAAATAAATAAAAACTCCATAAAGTAAGTTTGTATAGGCATAAATCTCATTTTGAATGAGAATTTTGTAAAATCTCACAAAACTTGTGGTAATGCCGACAAAAATATATAAAAGCTCTAAAAAATAATTTTTAAAAGTTAGTTTTGTGGACAAAAATGTCACATTTACGTCTTTTTAGTAGCCTACATATATCTATAAAAATTCCAAAAAACAATTTCTAAAAAATAAAGTTGTTTGGATTTAAATTTTATGTTGAATTATGATTTCCAGCAAACACTAATGTTACAGCTTAAATTTTTTTATTAAACTCAAAAAACAAAGTTTTAATAATTAATATTTTCGTACGTATATCTCGAATTTATATGTGTAATAGCTAAAAAAAAATCTTTAAAGCCTCTAAAAACCCATTTCTAAAAAAATGTTTGTTTGGATATATATCTCATTTTGAATAAGAAATGGAAAATCTCAAATTTTCGAGTGTTTTGTCCCAAATTGTTTAATAAAATACCTACAAACAAATATCTATAAAATAAGTTTATATGTACATAAATCGAGACGAGGATCACCAAACTCACAAAAATCTAGAAATTCCTAAAAAATATTTATTAGAAACGAGTTTTTATGGTCATACATCTCACGTTTCGGTAGGATATAGTTTACTAAAACCTATAAAAACTCTTAGATATCAATTTTTAGAATATAAAGTTGTAACGACTTAAATTGCATTTTGAAAGAGAATTGTAAAGGATTATTCAAAAACGTGGGTAATAGCTCACAAAAATCTTTAAAATTATTAAAATTAATTTTAGAAATTAGTTTTTACCGACATATATCAATTATGTGTGTTATAACCACGGCGGAGCCACTCTAAGGAAAGGGAGGACCCGTGCCCCTCCTTGGTTTGACAAAAAACTATTTTAAATTTTTTAATCAATATATATTTATATTAAAAATAAGTAAAACCTTATATATTTTATTGTGGCAAACATAGAGCCAAAAGGCCACTGTTCTAGCTTGCAGGTTTATGGTTTAGGGTTTAGTCCACAAATTCTCCAAAAAACTGTGTTATAGTTCACAAAAACCTATAAAAACTATTCAAATAAAATTTCTA
>MKEJ01006944.1:0-10616 GCA_001753735.1 Embelia ribes | reverse complement strand
CTAAAGGATTAACTAATAAATCGTGATTTGTTTAAACCACCAAAATGTACAACTCAGTGCGAAAAAAGAATTGAACATGAAGTAAAAAAAAATTATAAATTGATCTGGGTGTAACCATGATGAGTTCAAAATGAGTCCAATACGTGTCTAAAATTTAAATAATTCTTTGACGTTTTGGACTAGCCACGTGGTGTGTCAGGACACTTATTTCGAAATGTTCGTGGAGTATATGAGTCCAATACATGTTGAACACGGACAAACCACCAATTTTAGAGTTTTGTGGTTTCTAAACGTGACACACAACGGAACTTCTATTTGCTCAATTTTGGGATGCTGATTGAAATTTTCTTACATAAATAAGTTAATAAACTGCTCATTAATGAGAAGATGTACACTCATTAAGCTTTTACTATTGGAGTTTTGATGAGGACATCTTTGCCTTATTTGTTATATTTTTATTTATTTTCTTTTAATTTTAGTTAGTTTTTATTTGAGATATTGATTTTCGATTTGGTTGGATTTTTAGGGGATTATTTACTTATGTAGTTATAGTTTTTCTTTAAATACTAGGTTTGTCGGTATTGTTAGACAATCTTTCATGGAATAAAAATTGTGTGTTTTTTTATTTCCCTATTCTTTCTCTTCTATTTATTTTCTTGTTATTTTCTTATACTGTGATTGTGCGGCTTTAAAAGTAGTATCAAAGCATACCTCAATTCACACAGTTTACAGTTTTACACAGTCGCCGCTGTTGTCAGCTTGAAACCTTAGCCGCCATCACTCCTACTACAAAACCTAGTTGTCGTCGTCACTGCCGCCTAACTCCAAAATCCTAGAACCAGTGGCTAAAACACCAATCGCCACCACCTCTGATCCCTAATTGAAACCCTAATTATACCCAATCGAACTAATCGCTTTCACTCAAAACCCCAGCCCCAATTAACTACCCACTAGACCCAATCAAAACCCCAATCCACCAATCGTCTCTACTACTACTGCAAACCCTAATCAAACCCAAATCGAACCCTAGCCAATCCAATCGCCACTACCATTACTCAAATCAAACCCTAGCTAGTCCAGTCGCCACTACCTTTACTCAAATAGAACCCTAGCAATCCACTTGCCGGTACCCAAATTGTGTTCGCTGCAGCCATCAACAGCTGCGACATCACAATCGTCGCAAAGTTCGTAAAGGAAAAATTTGAGAGAGACGACGACAGAGAGAGAGAGAGAGTCAACGATATAGAGAAATACAAAGCGAACAAATATTACCCAATGTTGTTAAAAGCTCTCTGGCTCTCGTCTAGGCTCTCCGGTGAGGCTAGGTGAGGCCAAGGTGGTCTAGGTGAGCCACATTACTAAGGTATGCCTAGCCGAGCGCCTTAAGCTAAGACACTAGTCCTAAAGTGCCAAGGCAGGGCGCCTTACTCACATTATGCTATTTTTCTATTTTCTTTTGTTATATCTTTGTGGTATATATTTTTTAAGGCAATTCTATTGGCACCTATCATTTTTCCTTTGGCAGCACACTACTATTGGCACCCTTCAATCCCAAGTTACTAATGTTATTGGCGCCATTGGATTTAATTTGTTCTATTGGTATCACACTAATTATCTTTAGCACCACACATTGAAATAAACAAAATACTTTCATCTTTTTCTTCTAAACACACATTCTCTCTGTTTCATCTTCACCCAACAAACTCCAACATTAAACCTTAATTTCTTCAATCAAAATATTCTCTTTCGAATATATATATATTTTACCCTCTTTAGAATATGTTGGTGAAGATTTTAATGATCAATGAACCTATCACTGAAAATATTAAATTATTTTTCCAATCTTCATGCTCAAAGATAAGTTTTTCAATAGAATTAATAGACATACAATATGTAAACATATTAGAGGTTGTGAATGACGTAATGGTAGCAGTTCAGCAATGGCTGCTGGCAGAGAAGACGTGGTTGTGGCGGAGGGAAGTGACAGAAGCACGATGGTGATGGTAGTTGAAGAAGAGAGAGAGTGTCGAAGAGAAAGAAGGGGGAAGATGGAACAGTTATATAGTTTATAATCTAAATGTTGTCCTTTCAAAATTCAAAAAAATAAATTGTTTGAGGTGATAATAGTTATTAAGTGCAGTAACAACAGTAATTTGAATTAAAAATTAAATGGGGGTATCAAAGATAAAATAATTGATGCCAATAGAATTGTCATTTTTTTTTATTAGACACCTTATTATCATAGATATTTATTATTTTTTAACAAGGAAAATATCACTAAAATAAACTATCGAAAGGTACGTAAAAATATATCAAAAAGTTATTACTGATTCACCACACTTTTAATAAGAGCTTATGCTTCTACATATACTAGGGAAAAAATAACTTCACAGGATTATGAAATTTTATTAAAACATAGTTAGCGCCTTATATTACTCAGGCGAGTGCCTTGAATGGCGCCTAGGGCCTTAGGCAATAAGGGGTATTGGCGCCTTAAGGGCGTCTAGAGCTTTTAACAACATTGCAAGTGTTTAAAAAAGCAACCACCAAGGTGCTCCTAAAAGCACCTCGAAAAGGCAGGCAACAGGTGTTGAGAAGCATATGCTTTTAGTTTTAAACAAACACCACAACCTACTTTTCCTTGGTAAAAGAGCAGAAAAAGACCACAAAAGGCATTACTAAACTCAAGCCTAATAATAAAATAGGATTATTTCTGATTTTATATTTAAATAAGCCGAGTGCTTTACATCATAAATAAAAGGAAAGTAAAACCCCCAATAAAAAAGTACACAGCAAATGAGAGACAAGTCTTGGTACCAACCTGGGTAGCAATAGAGTCAAGTTCGTCAAAGAAAAGAACACAAGGGGCAGATTGACGAGCCTTATCGAATATCTCTCGAACATTAGCTTCACTCTCTCCAAACCACATGGTAAGCAATTCTGTTCCCTTAACACTAATGAAATTAGCCTGGCATTCATTGGCAATAGCCTTTGCCAGAAAAGTCTTCCCGCAACCATGCGGACCAAAGAAAAGCGCTCCCTTCGAGGGGGACATGCCAAACTTCTCAAACTTCTCAGGATGTTCCACGGGATATTGGACAGTCTACAGAGGAAAAGAAAAAAAAAAGCATAAGTACACAACTTTCAAGGAAAAAAAGAGAACGAAGTTCTACAAGTCCAACAAGTAAATTACCTCTTGAAGCTCTCTTTTAACGTTCTCTAGGCCTCCAACATCTTCCCAGCTAACATTGGGTACCTCAACCACCTGAATGATGGAGATAACTTCATTAAATACCATTCAAAAGTCAAAATAAACAAAAAATATTTTAAACTTTACTTACAGTCTCACGCAGAGCAGAAGGATTGCTTGTTCCAAGAGCCGTCGCAAAGTGCTCATTTGTAACAGCCATGGAGTTGAGAATCTCTGCATCAATGGACTCATCTTCCAAGTCAATCACATCCATCTTCTCTCTGATGCATTGCAATGCAGCTTCAGTGCAAAGGGCTGCTAGATCAGCACCGACATAGCCATGAGTGTCCTTAGAAATTCTTTCCAAGTCAACCTGCAAAAGCAGAACGGGGAGTCAGCAAATTTAAGCATTTATTACAACAAGACCAGAAAATTTATATAGCTTAAATCATAACATATTGCACCGTCTTACATCTTCAGCTAACTTCATATTTTTCGTATGGATGCGAAGAACCTCAAGCCTACCAACTTCATCTGGAACGCCAATATCAATTTCCCTATCAAACCTTCCAAATCTTCTCAAGGCAGGGTCAATGCTATTAGGGCGGTTAGTAGCACCGATAACAATTATATGGGCACGAGCTTTAAGCCCATCCATAAGGGTCAAGAGCTGTGAAACGATTCGCCTCTCAACTTCTCCATTAGTTTTCTCTCTCTTTGGGGCGATCGAGTCTATCTCATCAATGAAAATAATGGAAGGTGCATTCTTCTCTGCTTCCTCAAATGCTTTCCTGAGATTGCTTTCGCTCTCTCGCGCCATCTTAGACATAATCTCCGGGCCATTAATACAGAAGAAGAAAGCACCGGTTTCATTAGCAACAGCTCTAGCTATTAAAGTCTTTCCAGATCCGGGAGGTCCATAGAGTAGGATTCCTTTGGGTGGTTTAACACCGATCGACTTAAAAAGTTGAGGATGCCTCAGAGGCAGCTCCACCAGCTCCCGAATCTGTGCCATTTGTTTACGCACTCCGCCAACATCATCGTAACCTACCTCATCCAACCTTTCCTCATCCTCCCTTCTCACAGGTTCTCCCTCGCAGAAGATTTCTGTATCAGGAGCAACTACACAGTATTCTGGTGGATCAGTCTCGATGACCTTAAACTCTATGCTTCTCATTCCACCCCTAACAAGGAAGAGGTCACCCTTCCTCACAGGGCGGTCTGCTTCCAGGAAATAGGCTGCACAAAATAAATATCTTGTATCAATATCTCCTCAGAACATGACAGATGATGGAAAATGTTGCTTTGTTCAATAAATAGGGGAGGGAAAGAACATATAAACTTGGTTAATTTTCCTATTCGTGTAGAGATAAAAGGTAATATTAAATGATACATAACAGAAGTTAAGAAAAGCCAAGTAGGGATTAAATGTCAGCAAGCAGTATGAGCGTATGCTTGCATGAATACAAAACAATAACATATGAAAACTTTGAGCATCACACAAATATTGAAATCAGATGCCAAAACATATAGATAGAAAAACAAAAAGGACATTGCACTTACGCTTCAAGTAGGCATCGAAAACGTTTCCAGTAACCCCTTCAATTGAGTCATCAATGGGAAGAATGTGCACCCGTTTACCATATTTAACATCAGCACACTGGTGCACAGAAACAACATCGCCGAGTCTGACCCTCAGATTGGACCTAACAACCTTATTCATCCTGATCTTTGGCTCATCACAAGTTTCATCAGCAAGAGTTATGCATATTGTGTCCTTTCTCTTCTTTCCCTGTGAACCAGATAGACAAACAGTGTTAGAACCCATAACAAAGCTCTTTCAGTAAATTATCCCAACCAAAGAATCGTATAAAGATCATTCACACGAGTGCATACGATGATGATAGAAGTAGCAAACTCAGATGCCCACACATCCATGCTTGCTTGTCTAAAGCAAATTCTTGGAATTTCCCATCTGAAGATCCCAAAGAAAACTAAATTCTCATGCATGATGAACAAACTACTCCACAATCATAAAGAACTTTAAACACTTTGATATTGAGAAGTAAACCAAGAAATGCAATTTCATTTTTTCAATCAATCAACTAAGCACCTTAACCTTATTGTGGATATGCTCATTTAAATCATACAACAAGAACTCTCTGAAATAAAGTTTAGAGAATTATTACCCACCAGGATAGCAGTAAAACGACCACAACTATAATTCCCTCTTTTCCCAGGGCAAGGGGAAGGAGTAACTCTTACTCATCAAATTGTTTTGTCTTTCATAATGCACTAAAATACATTAGGACCATCGCTTGTTACACTTATTAAATCCAGCAAGATTTTTAATTAAAAAGTCCCAAAGCTTAAAGTCTACAAAAACCACTATTTCAAGCCAAGAAATCACATGCTAAACAAACTATGAAATGCATCATCCTAAAAACCTAAAATCGAGCACTCCTAACATGTTCGACAAATCCCAAATTAAACAAATTAAAAACACAAGAAACATATGCAGCCATTTACTACTCACAGTCAAGCCTTAACAAGCAGATCTTAAACTATGAATTGTGCAAGTTGCATTGATGTAGCCATGTAGGTAAGTAACCCAGTAAAAAAACTGTACCAGTTTCAATTGTAATAAACTACTACCCGAGATTCAAAAATCGACTCTTTCTAACAGAGAAATCAGACTAACATCCGACACCACACCACTATGTTTTCCCAAAATATCTAACCCTTTGAAGAAATATATAAATTCAAATTTAACCTCACAGAGCACCGTGTATAAATCAATGTAATTACTGTTATAAATAGAAAGCGTAATAGAACCATGAAAAGGACCGGAAAAATATTAAACCCCTGAAGATTGAACTCTTATCATAAATTAAATTGCAATAGGTCATACACTTGCAAAATTAAGTTTCATTTCAATCCACCAGTCACACACATGCCCACATATCAAACCATAACAAGCTTCCATCATTAACTATATATAGAATAAAAGCTTGAGTTTAAAAAAGCCAACCAACGAAAAATAAACCATGTCCGAATAAACTCCGAGATAAACTATCTGAAATCCAACAAACACACCAAACCCAACAGCCCTAATTAAGGGCAAGCTAAAACAGTACATACTGAGCAATAAAATTAAAATCAATACGCAACCAAAACCGAATTAAATAAGACGTAACAGACAAAATTGGCCGAAACCTAAAACCCAAGACCCTAAGAGTATGGTACATACCCACATATCAAATCGATACAAGCTTCAATTTTCAATTAAAAAGAGTAAACGCTCAATCTCTTACAAAACAAATCACTCTTTCACACAAAAAAATCACACTCTAAACAAATCCAAAGGTAAATGAAAAAAAAAAAAAAAAAAACCCAATAATAAAAAAATACATACATACATGACTATGACATATATAAGCTCATATATATCTTTATTGTTATTAGTATATTGATTTAATCTATATATATACATATAATATATTTGATTAATATTTTATTGCAATTTTTTCCCCAAATCAATTGGAACTATTAGATCAATTGGAATTTAAGTTTATAAATTGTAATTATCGTTTATATTGTGGTTTATAAACATTTGAAGTGGTTTTGTGAATATTTGAATTGGTTTTATAAACATTTAAATTGATTTGTAAATTGGTTATGAAATTTATGATTTTATGAAAATTTCAGGTTAGGTCCGGCCTTAAAAAGTTCGGGTTTGGCTCAGATTTTGGGATTTTCGGATTTGAATTCGGTAAAAAACAAATATGATTCAATTTTTCGGATTTTGGGTTTTAGTTCGGATTTAACTTGAACCTAACCGTTTCACACCTCTAAGAAGGAGTATATCGACTTACAAGAGTTTATTGTTATAAAAAATGTTAGTACAATATTTATACATGTTTGTTTATATGCACATAATTAGTGTATATTAATGCAAAAGATCGTTACATCATAGGAATATTACATGCCATGATAGGAATATTACATGCCATGGACAAGACTCATGGGACCAGTGGCGGATCCAAAATTTTATGTGTAAAAAAATTATTAATTTATTTTTGATTTTACATATAAATTTCTAGAAATTTTTCGAGATTGGAGATGCCGTGACCCCTCTGCCTCCTTGGGCCCACGAGTACATGGGATAAATTTCAGTCAGGCACACATTTCGCTTGATGTGTCCGCAAGACAATTAGAAACGTGAAACAGCAGCATAGAGCCAAGATGATATAATAAAATCTTTTGCTATTGAATATTGATTAATATGTTGTTTGATGAGAGGTTTGAAATTTTGACTGAGTTCCCAAGGGCCATTTGTGTAATATTTTCCTAATTTCGGTCGTCAAAAGTATTATTTAAAACTCAGAAATGCACTAGTTTTTAGGGGACTCTTTTAGGAATATCATCCCGACCAAATTCATCTTTCGATCACATAAATCATGAAATAACGCCTTTCGATTTTGATGGAGAATTGTATTTCACTATATTGAAATTTAATTTTTTTAAGCAAGTAGTATCGGATAGTACAAATTTTAAATTCGTAACCGTAGACCGGACAAATAATAGTTATATTCTCAATTTGCAAGTAATCGGTAATTAAAAAATTTCTATTGGTAAACTATACCTGAGATCAACTACAAGCTCAACGCATCTCTCCTTTCCTTTTGCATTCTATCTTGTTCACTTATTTTGAGAAACTAAATTGAGTCAATTTACCCAAATTTTGCTATTCTCTATATTCGTTCACAAATATTAATAATCCATCATTCATTTCTATATATCAAAAATAATTTTCCACTTCATTTTTTGGCATAATAAGATCATTAGCTCTTATAGTTAATAAAAACAAAATAAAGTAATTAATTTACGGATAGATTTGGCAATTCAATTTTCAACCTTGCTAAAATTACTTGCCAATTCAAATCAGACTAATATATGTGTGCAAGGGAGTAACAAAATGATGGTGAGCTTAATGAATCCAATAGTTCCAACCAAATTTCCATTTGGTCCAAATAATTTCAATTGCAAAATTAATAGTCTTTAAGAAA
This sequence comes from Embelia ribes, assembly GCA_001753735.1. Lineage (NCBI taxonomy): Eukaryota > Viridiplantae > Streptophyta > Magnoliopsida > Ericales > Primulaceae > Embelia > Embelia ribes. The sequence goes on along the minus strand of MKEJ01006944.1, from coordinate 2,357 downwards.
ACTGAATATTTGATCGCTATTAGAGTTTCTCTTCGTATTAAAAACCCTAAAGTACTCGAAATCGGATATGATAAGAACACAAATAATGATTCCAAATAATGTTAGTCACTTTATATACTTTTGACCATTTTTGCGCCCATAGTAATGTTAGGGACTATGATAGTTTCAATTGAAGCTATGGTGCCAAAAAGAATTTTGAATGAAGCTGAAGGGATTAGATTTTACTCTAAATTGATTTACTATAAAATTATGGGTGGCTAAACCATAATAAAAAAAATTTATAAATAAAAAAATTTTATTAAAAATTTTGACCCAAAAAACTATGGGCATCACAATAGCTTATTTTAGAAAACTAATAGATGCATATATATGTTTGCCCATCATTGGAGAAAAAAATTGTACACGTCATCTAACATAATTCAGTGAAGTCATATTTTTGGACATTATACAATATTTGGGAATAGCATTTCTAGTATATATCTAACTGTATTTTATTCTAAAAGTGTAAATATCTTTTAAAATTTTCTATTTTATAATTCTAAAATATCACTTTCATTATTGTAAAATTACAACCATTTTAGCTAGTAATTTGAACTAAATAAGAATAATAATATATTTAATAAAATATATATATTAATATTTATCTAAATATCTTATTTTAAAAGATATCGTTAGAGATAATTATAACAATGGTCGATATAATTTCAATTATAATTTTTTTTTATTTCCATAGTTTCACGTACAACAGTAATTGTTTTCGTTATTTGAAAAATTGATAAACTTACCCCTCAAATTTTAAGAAAAATATGATATTTAATATATTTTATAATTTTTATTCATATTTAAAATTCTATAATGCCCAAAATAGAATATAATATTAACATTAAATATCATAAAAAATTAAATTAAACCAAAATAAATAATATATTGGTCATTTCATCTATTTCCATAATTTATAAATGATTTTAAGTTCACAATAAGAACTATAATTTTAATGATCATAAAAAAAGACATAAAAGTTAAAAACTTCATTCTAGAAGTTAACTTACTTTAATTGAAATATTCTCCAAATTCTCATGTGCTATGTAATTTTCACTTTTTAAGTATAATTAAGTAACAATTACTATAAACATTATTAAGAGTTTAATTAAAAGACATATAAAGAATTGCTTACCATGACTGTATAATAGATTATCTGATCAAATTTCAATTTTAAATTTGAATTATTATAAATAATTAGTCTCATCGTAATGATTTGACTTTCACAATTATAATAGCATAAAATATTTGAATTTATTTTTAGAATAAATTTAATATATTTAAAAATTTTGTATTCTTATAATTTGTTATGTTATTAGTAGTATATAGTTGGTGAGTTGCACTAGTTGTATGAAAATTTAAATTGTTATGTTATATTTTTCTTAATTGGTTTATGACATAGTGACATTTTAGGAGTATGAGACAAATAAGTTTAATAAAATATTGTTAATGCACAAGAAACATAAATTTATTTATTTTTAGGAAAACGGTACTAAAAATTTTAAATTTTTATTTATTATTAAATATTTTATATTTAATAATAATGTTTAGAGCAATTCTATTATGGTAATATTTGTTAATAAAATAACATAATTTAGTGGGTTTTATTTTTTTAGGAAGTTTAGGTTGATGGAATATTATGACAAGTTTATTATTTAAAAATATGCAGTTATTTTTCAAAAATAGAACAAAAAATAGTTGAAAGAACAATTTTTATATCTCCAACATAAATAAAGTTTTTGTCTTTTTAATTATAGTGTTCATTATTTTGTCCTAAAGCATAGAATTGGTTTTTGTATATATTTCTAATAGTTAGATTTAAAAAAATTTCTATTATGATAATATTTATAATTAAAATAATTTTTTTTAAATATTCTTTATTCTGCAAAATTTTACAACATCTTTCTTTTGCAAAAATATTTATTTTTGGTGAAATTTTATTAGGATAAATTTTTTATACAAAAATATATCACGATTAGAGTGAAAATAGTATATATATCGGTCATGGATGAAACACATGTGTCCTCTTTCACTTATAGACACCACTACAAATGCACATATATCATTTATTCAAGCCCACGGGTATATGAAAATTCATAGACCGTCGGTAAATTAAAATTACATTTTACGTATGTAACACTTATCGTTGGAGGGTAATTAATTTTTTCTTAAACACCAAAATAATATATATAGATTCATGCTTGTATTTATGTAAAAAGATTAAGATATTAAATTATTTATATTTTGAAAAATATTAGATTAGATTAGATAAAATTAGATTTATATATATATTGGCGTGGTTACAATGAAAATATTTT
>MKEJ01006942.1:0-10699 GCA_001753735.1 Embelia ribes | reverse complement strand
AGCACATATTGGAAGAACTTGGTTTTCCACATTCTCAACCTATGGAATTGATGTGCGATAATCAGTCGGCTATACACATTGCATCTAATCCGGTGTTTCACGAAAGGACAAAACACTTGGAGGTAGATTGTCACTTTGTTTGAGATAAAGTTGAAGAAAATGTAATCAAGACAAAGTATGTTAAATTTGAAGACCAATGGGCGGACCTATTCACAAAAACTTTAGGAGGATCTCGAATTAAATATCTTTGTAACAAGCTTGGAACATATGATATATATGCTCCAGTTTGAGGGGGAGTGTTAGAATATATTCCGATTAGGAAATATTCTATTAGTCACATCACAAGTAAATAATTAGATTAGGAAATATGAGATATTTAGGGATTGTGATTGATCCGTAATTGAATGTAAATATTCTGTAATATTCAGTACGTTCTTATTATAAATAGAGGCCAAGACAACCTTATTAGGTGTGCTCACAATTATTCACTATATTCTCTCTCTATTTACATGGTATCAAAGCAGCCAATCCTTGGCCTGTACTAACGTGGTCTATTTTGAGGGGTAAAAGTTTTTTATCAAAAGAGATGAGATCAATGCAGAAGTTGCTTGCTATCGCTACCAGCTTGATCAATTCCAGAGGTTGGCAAAAGAGGCTCTGAAAAAAAGGAATGAAACTGACAAGCACGCAAATTGGTTGCAGCGGGTCATTTGTTAAACTTAGACAGGCATTTTGCAGAGCTTGAAGATGAGAATGCTCGCCTTTGGGCAGAGAGTGAATGTCCTCGGGATATTACCTCCAAATTATTTTCACCTTCGTAAGGAAGTTAATGAGCTAAGGGAGCAACAATCCAAGGCTGATACAAAGAATACTAGGAATTACGCATGCCTTCAGGAGCTTAAAAGTATTATTAGCAAGCTGAAATTAGAAATAACAGAATGCAATTCTTTTTCAAAGACTTTGGCTTCTTTCTTATATGAGTATAATCGTGTAATTCTTTATGCAAAAAATTCGCTTCAAGTTGCTCACTCTAAAAAAGATGATCAAGATCGCGAACGTTTTATTAACCATTGTTGCAGTAAATTAAATGAATTTCTGGAGTGGTTTTCCCGAAGAAAAGCCTATGGTTGGTGTCAGAAGAGGAATCCTTCACTCCCATTGAGCCCGAGGTTCCTACAATAGTAGGTCTTGTGTATTGCATAGATAGTGAGCGCCTTCCCTACTTAACTGAAAGTCCTCGAGTGAAGCTTGAACTTGTAGAGGATGTAGGTACTTCTGGTTCTCAAAGTAGTTCTGATGGATGAAGCCTTATACTATAATTGTACTTTGTTATATCCAAATATCTATTGTATTTGTCTTAAGTTTTCTATTTGCATTTGCGAAACCATGTCTTTGTAATTTAAGATTTGAAATAAATGGGAGTGTTTGATTGTCCCAGGAATTGATTTCCCGAGCATCTTATAAAACGACATTGATATATGCAGGAATCTTTTTGCGTCGTAACTTTTCAAAGGCGTCTTTTGGAAAACTGATCATTTTCATAAAAAAGGACTTCGGATTACTGAGAATCCAGATGTGGCCTTGGGGTGTATCCTTTTTTCTTCCTGAGGTGGCCATGGGACTCGTCCTCAGAAAGAGGGCTTCAGATTCCTTAGATGGCCCTAGGACACATCTTTTCTTCTTGAGATGGCCCTGGGGCTCGACCTCAAAAAGAGGGCTTTTGATTCCTGATAATCCAAAAGTGGCCATAGGGCACATCCTCTCTTCTTCTTGAGGTGGCCCTGGGATTCAACCTCAGAAAGAGGGCTTCGGATTCCTGATGATCCAGAGGTGGCCTTGGGGCACGTCCTCTTTTTTTAATGAGGTGGCCCTAGGGCTCAACCTCAGAAAAAAGGCTTTGGATTCTTGATAATCCGGAGCTATCCTAGGGGCACGTTGTCCTAGGGGCACGTCCTCTTTTCTGCCCGAGGTAACCCTAAGGCTCGACCTAAAAAAGATGGCTTCGGATTCCTGAGAATCCAGATGTGGCCTTGGGGTACGTCTTTTTTTCTTCCTAAGGTGGCTCTAAGGCTCAACCTCATAAAGAGAGTTTCGGATTCCTAAGAATCCAGACATGGGCTTGGGGCGCATCCTATTTTCTTCCAAAGGTGGCCCTGTGGCTCGACCTCAGATAGAGGGCTTCGGAAATTTATAGTCCAAAGGTGAGATCTATCCATCATCATCATACTCATGTTTCAAAATGCGGAACCTTTTGTCATAGATATGATTGTTAAAAAACTGGTAATATGGCCCGTAGTTTAAAAGTACTAGTTACTGATAATACTTTCTCAAGTTGGCAGCGTTCCATGGGCATTTTTCCGCCACCCTTTTGGGACCATATGAGTTCTTCAATCTGTATGCATTGTTTTGACATAGCTTGGCAACTTCATACAGTCTTTCCCAATTAGGGCCCAACTTACCATACATTGGATTTTTTCTGCTCTGAGTCATCTTCCCAGAACCAGCTCCCCAACTTCATACCTTTTTTCTCACTTTCTTATTATAAGAGTTTCGCATTTTCTGCTGACAGGCTTCTATCCTTATAAGAACTTCTTCATTCTTAAAATCCGCAAGCGTGAGTTCCACTCTTATTAGGTGATCGTTGTGTCTTTCTTCTACCACAAAGGTTCGGTGGATGGAAAGGCCTACCTCTATTGGTATCACAGCCTCGCTTTTATACACCAGGCTGAAAGGGGTCACATTTGTTGCTGCCCGAGGTGTTGTTCAGTGGGCCCAAAGGACATTATGTAGTTCTACCCATCTTCCCTTTACTTCTTCCAACCTCTTCTTGATACCATCCAAGATGGTTCGATTTGAATTTTCAGCAAGGCCATAGGTTATTGGTTCGAGGATAGAAAAGTGGGGAATAGAGATTTCTGATTTTATGCTCCGCACAAAAGTCCTGGATGAGTTGCCCATCAAAGTTGGTTCCATTATTGGCCAGTAAAGCATACGGATAGCCGAAACGTGTTATTATATGCTTCTAGATGAAGGACTTAGTATTTTCCATATTGACTTTGACCAAGGGCTTCAATCCACTTTGAAAACTAGTTAGTTGCTACTAGCAAGTAGGGTAGATTTCCTTTAGCCTGAGGGAGTGGCCTGATCACATCCATACCCCACTGAGCGAAGGGCCAAATTGCAGCTACAGCTACCATATCATGGGCGGGCTGATGAATGACAAGGGAATATCTCTGGCACTTATTATATCTTTTCACATATGCAGTAGCATCAGCCTGCATGTGTGGCCACCAATAGGTTTGGCTAATGGCTTTGTGACCAGAGATCGCCACCCAACATGTGCACTATAAGATCCTTCATGTATCTGTTATAGTAAAGGCTCAACTTCATTTGGATGAGTACACTAAAGATACAAGCTAGTAAATGTTCGACGGTACAATACCCCTTGCTCTGATAACCAAAAGTTCACAACCTTTCACTGAATTTTTATAGCATCTTTCATGTTTTCCGAGACCTTGTGATTTTTGAGACAGTCAACTAATTCATCCATCCAATAGGGTTCTATAGCTTGGATAGTCATTGCATTATGGAGTTGTTGTTCAATGCTCTGCTTTGACATGTAGTAAATAAGGATTCTACGCTTTTCTTTTACATAAACTGAGGTGGCTAATGTTTTCAAAGCATCTACAAGTGTGTTCTAGGCTCGAATCACTTATTGAATAATTTTTTTTTCAAATTTAGTAGTCACTTCCATAACTCGTTTAAAGTATTCCTCTATTCTACTGACTTGACTTGGTACTGCCCTGACATTTGTTCAATACTACCTGAGACTCAATGTCAGCCTTTATCTTTCTTACTCCAAAATTTTTAGTCGTTCTTAAACCAAAGAGAATGGATTTGTATTTTGTTTTATTGTTTATAGCCGGGAACCCAAGTCATACTAACTGTTCTACAGTATTTCCATGAGGATCGATCAAGAATACTCCTATTCCCAATCTAGTTTTATTCGACGCTCCATTAACAAATATCTCTTATACTCTATCTTCTGGGCCTGAGGTCACAATTTCAGGCTCTTTTGAGAATGTAGTAATAAAGTTAGCAAGCACTTGACCTTTAAGTACCGTTCGAGGCTTGTAGATAGCGTGATAAGTTCCGAGCTCTACAGACCACATTACCATTCTTCCGGACATATCTTCTTTTCTCAACACTGGTTGAATTGGGTATTTCGTATAAACAATTATAGAATAAGAATGGAAGTACTACGGAAGCTTCCTTGATGCAATCACGAGAGGAAATACCAGCTTTTCCAACTGCTGATACTGAGTTTTAGAGGTTACTAAGGTTTGCTGACAAAATATATTGGCTGTTGTTTTGACTCTAAACAAGGAAACACTTACAACATTTTAAGAGAGAGCCAAATATAGGACTAGAACATCATTATCCCTTGGGATAGTGAGTTTGGAGGCTTATTACAAATATGCCTTTAGGGTTTCAAAGGCTTTTTGGTATTGTTCTGTCCATTCAAACTTCCTTCCTCCTTTTATTGCTATGAAGAACATCTTACATTTATCAGTTGGGTTTGCTTCAATCCCTCTATTCCTTAAAATAAAGCCCAAAAACTTGTCAACTCCTACTTTGAAGGCACACTTTGAAGCATTCAACTTCGGCTTAAACTATCATACGGTTTGGAAAATAGCTTCTAGGTCTACTATATGCTCTTTTTTCTCTTTAATCATGACCACCATGTCATTTGTGTACACGCCCATGGTTCTTCTAAGATGAGGGGCACAAATTCTGATAATAGCCCTCTGATAGGTAGACCCTGCATTTTTCAATCCAAAAAGCATAACATTGTAACAACAGTTTCTAGAAAGAATTCTAAAGGAGGTTGCTTCCTAATCTGTCGGGTGCATCGAGATCTTATGGTATCCAGAATATGCATGTAAGAAACTTATGCATTGAGCAGTAGCTGATGCATCAACAAGTTGATCTATCTTTGGGAGGGGGAAGGGATCTTTAGGGCAAACTTTATTTAGATAGGTGTAATCTACACACACTCTCCATTTTCCGTTCTTCTTGTGCACCACGACAATGTTTGCCAACCATTCTGGATAGTAGACTTCCCAAATTGCTGAAGTTGAGAACAACTTTTTCCCCTCATAAGTTATGGCTTCTAGATGCTCTTTTTTGTAAGTTTGGGATTTTGCCGTATTTGTAGAACTGCAGGTTTATATTAAGTCAGTGGCTAGCCACATGTGGATCAAGCCATACATTTTCGATGAAGTTCATGCAAAGTTATTAATATTATGAAGTTGAAATTGAAACAGTTTGTCTGTCTTGTCAACAGGCAACTCCACTCCTAAGAAGAAGTAATGCTCATTGTCTTCTCCTACTATCTGCTTTTTCACTCTACCTTCTCCTTCGGATTTATGTTGGGCTCAGTAAGCGGCACCTCTTTTTAAAATAGGGTATTTCATTCTCTTCAGCTTCTGCATAAATTGAGGTACAGATATGAAGATCAATTTGCCTCAGATGGCTGCATTGATAAACTACCGGAACTCATGGTGGTTTCCCTTTATAGTCTCCACCCCGCCAGGAATATGATACCTTACCTTCTTGAACTTATGTTGGTTTTCCTCGAGGTGGATTGGGAATACAATGAGATTGGGATCTAGTTGGCCTTGCGATTGGTTGAGAATTCCCCAATATTTGCCCTCTGTTCTGGCTAGGTCTAGCTTGAGATTGATACTGCCCCCAAATACCACTTATGGATTGAATGTGTGGGATGGGGTCGAATGTGTGAGGTACACCAGTGACGTGTTCGGGAGAATACTCTTCCTCTTCATTCTCTTGTGAGGTATATTCTTCACTATTATCACCAAACAGTATGTAACTGGTGTATCTGGAGGAGCTAAAGAAGTTAGAGGAACTAGTGGTTTCGAGCCCCAAAATCTTGGGTCACAATGCCGCCGCCTTTACATACTATCTACTCTGGGAGAGAGAGATCTTCTCTTTATAACGAGAATGGAATCTTACCGCTTTGCTTATCCTCTTACTTTAGAAATGGGAGGAAGGGTGGAAGGGTGTTCTCTCATATTACGGTGCATATACTTACACGTGTTTTAGTTTTGTTTGGTTGCTAATGTTGCCTTGGGAGGAATCCTCTCCATATTCTTAGGTGAATGATCAATATCCATAGGTTGATGTTCAAATATGGAGAAAAGGGAATTGTTTTTTCTTCTTAGAGGTAGCCCACATAAGGTAAAGGCTGACTGAAGTTGCTCTTGTACAAGAGAAGCAATCAGAACCTAAAAATATAATGGTTTAGGAGGGTTATTTGAGGAACTCGGGTTGCTCATTAATTGTTGGTTTAACCTTGCCTGCAATTGAGGAAGGATTAGGTTAGTGAAATTACTTCAGGCAAGGGGTCCATAAGGTATAATGGTGGATGGTAAGAAAGAGATGGGAGGATAAGATTTGACCCACTCCAGGGGAAGTTTAAGTTCCGAAAATAGATCCCTTTATGAGAGTTGAGTCTTGTGTATCCTGCGACGGTAGGGAGTTCTGGTCTTCAAGGGATTTCAATATGTTTTCGGCTTTTCAAAACTGCTTTAGGTGTAGAGGGTTTGGGAACTTAAATGTTTCCCACAGACGGTGCCAGTTGAAGAATAAGTTTCCAGTTTGGAATCAGATAATAACTCCCGAATGTGTATAGTGCAGTTTTGGTGGCTGAATCTTTTCCTAAGCCTCAATCTTCTAGATCACTTCTTATACCCGAGGATGACTCCAATTATTAGAGGAGACTCTCCAAAGCTTACTTCGGTACTTGAAAGTGTGGCAGGGGATTGCCCACGAACTCTCTGATACTCAAGTAAGCAGAGTTCGGATGAAGGTAAAGTGCAATATACTTAAAAAAAAAAAAATATATATATATATATATAAGTATTGAATTATATAGTTAATGTATAGAGAGAAAATAAAGTGTCTTTTCAGTTGACAAGTGACAATATTTATAGTATACAATACCTATATAGAGAATATTACCTCATCAATATTTGAATTTTTTATTAATTCGAGCGCATGACAAAAAGTTTATTTTATTTACAATAACGATCCGATGATATTATTGTATGTGTAAATACATACTTATCAAAAAAAAAGTTTAATAAGAATGTTTATTTGTAGATGACTACTCTAATCTAATATAATGTATCTAATTTCTTGGTCAAAGATTGACACTATTAAAAGTCTCTGGTGGGAACAATTTAACTTGGCCATATGAACTTTGGTACAAATAGAAGCACAATGTAAATACAAATATTAGGTATATGATTTCCACCGGATGGAGCCATGATTCAGAAATGGGTGGCTGAACGTTAAGTAAATCTTTATGAAGAACTAGAATTTTTATTATTTTTTTAAAATTTTTAAGGAATGCTATATGCCTACAATCACGTGTAAAAAATAATTTAAACTAAAATATTCGTTATTTAATATATTTTTAAAAAGAGTGGTGACTATAATTCTTAGCAACACCTTAATGATATGAATATATCATGTGAAAAAATTGAATACGTCACTTACATGTTACTTGGAATCTTGCATTATTACAAAACGTTAAATTATTTAATCATTTCTTTGTCACTTTGTTCGTCATGGCTCCAGCATAGTTTGCTAAAAGTAAAAGTGGATCATGCCTGCCACGTGGTAATCCGCTTGCGGTCCGTAGGCCAAATGATAGCCATGATCTAATGGATGTGCGCTGACTATAGGAGCATGCGCTGGATCCCACTTGTATACAGTTTTGTTCGCTAAATATTTATATGCATATGTGTAATTCAAGCATATCCTATGGCCAGTTCTATTTTCTCCATTTTTTTAAATCTAAAATATATCTTTTTATTGGGCACGGTACTCTTAAATATTATTTACTTTATAGGCACTACAAACAAATTACTTATTTTTTCAATTAACACCACTAAATTGATTAGTAGCACCACTCTATCAACTACCAAAATATTAATTCCCCTTCAATATCATAATATTCATGTTCAACATTTTTTTGATCTTTTCATCTTCTTTCCACATCTTCAACCTTTTAATCATTTTTATTTTTAACCCTCTTCATTTTATATCATTTTCATCCTCTTTGTCTTTCCATTCTCTTAATTTTTAATTTTTTTTATCCAATTTCTCAATATATTTTCTTCTTCTTTATAAAATCCAATAATACATTTTTTCTCCTACTAATTTCCACAAAATAAAAAAAAAAATGTATTATATAAATGACTTTTGGATCGTATTCTGATCGTGGTGGTAGTGTGGACCGTGTGATGGTGGTTGTGGTGGTGGTGTAGGGAGTGTGATAACTTCAGAGAAAAAAGAACACGGTAGAATCTAATGATATACAACCTCCTTCTATCTAGTAGCATCCACAACAATGAAATGAAAATAATATATTTTAGGTCAAACATAAGACCTAATATTGTTTCCTTACTAGCCCAGGATAATAATACCGTTAATGATGAGTTCACAATAACCAAACATGGTTTTTATAATAATACAATTATATGATACGCTCTAAATCCAATTCTTTCTTCGTCAATTATAAGCCGGTTTGAATGATCGAACTGAGTTGGTTTGATTGAACTTGGCTTTGTTCTTGCTGCTTGATTATCTTTTATCCTTGTTTTGCTTCAAGACTTTGCATGATTTCGTGCTCTCGAACATCGGTATTTTAATTCCACATTGAGATTTCTAATCATCCACTTTGTCCTCAAAATCTTTGCCCTGGACATCTCAAGTCAACATGTCCACAACTACGTAAGACTTATGAATAAACATGTAGCCAACACAGAAACGCATAATAATGAAATGTAACAAGTTTGATATACCAAATACAAGGTAAATTACCAAAATGCAAACCTTTATACGCTTAAGTTTGGACTTTTTTTTTTAAACTCAATCACATCTCGGACTCACGTTGCTACTCTCTAGCAATGCAAAATATTTAAAATGTGTTAGATAATTTAGCTCAATGAAATGAAAATCAAGAAAATAAAACCAATTAGAATCGAATATTCAAAGTTCAAACGTTGAGATTGAAGATACAAGAAGTTTTGAGAATCAAAATGCAAGTTTGATAACCAAGGGTTAGGCAAGAAGAGTTTAATAAATGTTCAAAAGTATTAGAAATGACTTAGTAAGATCTTAAAACTGGCCATGAGAAGAATGGGCTCAAAACTGTATCGAAATTTGTCTAACATACAGAACTGGCTAGATACCCCCCGAATCGGCTAGGAAGCCAATTAGGTCTGGTTAGCTGATGATACCATTTAAGAAAAAATAGGTCAGGCTACAGGCCTATTTAGGATCGACTAGGCAAGGCTTAGGACCTGCCAACCAAAGATATTTCAAAATGACGTGATTAAAAATTTTTTATTAGTAAAAAGATGGAAAGAGATAGAGATAGATCAATGGTTACATGATTGTAAATTTCAAGACTCCTCTTTAACATAAAGATGGCTCCATTTTCAAAAGATACAACAAGATATAACATTGAAATAAGAGAAAGAAAGTGAATCAAAAGATCAATACTTCGAAATCAAAGTCTCATCATAATCCTCAGTCAAAGGTTCGATATATTCAATCTCAATTTTCAAAACCTTTGAAGTAAGAATTAAAACAATCATTGAATGAGTCATTTGTATCATTTTGAGAATATTTTTGTAAGATTAATGGTTTCTCATTTCATATTCAAAAGATTCAATCGTGTAAAGGAGTGGTTTATAAACTACTAAGGTAGAACCGGCTTGAGCAGCAGCTGTAAGCCTACTCGGTTATAGTTTGAGTAGCACCCACAAGTTTACTTGGTCACAGTTTGAGTAAAACCCGCAAATCTACTTGGTCACGGTTTGAGTAGAGCCCACAAATCTACTTGTGTATAGTTTGAGTAGAGCTTGCAAATCTTTTTGGTACAATTGGATAACACCAATAATCTATTCGTTGAAACGGTTGGATAACACCTACAAGCTATCGAGAAAATGTCCAATTAGCATTCGCAAAGATTAGCCATCTTATAACTTTTGGTTATAATGTTATAAAGGAATCCAATGGGAGCCTTTGAGATTGGATGTAGGGAATTACATCGAAATTTAATGGAACCAATTCAAAATTTTCCATTTTTAATAGAACATATTACTCTTATTGGAAAGTGTCATGCCCATAATTCTAACTACAAACTCGGGATGGTGAACTAAAAGTAACAAAAGAATAGAAAACGAAAAGAAAGAAAAAAAATACTAATAACCATAATAACCAAAAGAAACCAAAACACATCTACTCCATCCATGCAAACATACATCCATAATCATAAATAAACTTGATTACATATACATCGATTTCCATAATACAGAGATTCACAACTAATATATACATTGTAGTTATAAAAGAACAACGCGTGTGTATACGCGATCAAGCTAAGTGCTCATAACCAAAATACCAACAATATTACATATTGAGGTCCGAATATAAATATAACATACCCTAGCACTGGCCTTTACAAAATATAACCAAAAGATGTTATCAATTCCTTGATAGCCTAAGTCTGTCTGCTATGGTCCTCCGCCTCTATACATTTATATTGACATTGTATAGAAAGAAATAAAAATAATAAGGTCAAATTTCTAGTAAAACTCTA
>MKEJ01006937.1:0-12410 GCA_001753735.1 Embelia ribes | reverse complement strand
CAGTTTCATACAAAATATCTTGGTCCATTGAAATATTTTTTAGAAATAGAAGTTGTACGTTCTCGAGCTGGAATTGTTCTATCTCAACGAAAGTATGTATTGGATCAACTTTTTGAAACAGAAATGTTGGGGGTAAAGCCAGTTGATAGTCATATGGATCCCAATATGAAGCTTATGCCTGATCAAGGTGATTTACTGATTGATCTAAAGAGGTATCGACGATTAGCTGGGAAGCTAAATTATTTTAATGTGACAAGGCCAGATGTAGCTTTTGTTACAAGCATACTTGTCAGTTTATAAGCTCTCCAAGATCCAGTCATTGGGATGCAAATTTTCGTGTCCTTCAATTTCTCAAAGGAACCGCAGGAAGAAGATTGTTATATAAGAACCATGGACATACTCATGTACAAGGGTATACAGATGCAGATTGGGCAGGGTGTCTGTATGATAAAAGATCCAATACAGGGTATTGCGTGTTTATTGGCGAAAATCTTGTATTGTAGAAAAGTAAGAAACAGTATGTGGTAGCTCGATCAAGAGCAAAATCAGAATATAGAGCGATGTCTTACACTTCATGTGAGTTGGTATGGGTAAAACACATGCTAGAGGAACTTGGTCGTTCGCATTGACAACCAATGGAACTAATGTGTGATAATCAATCAGCTATACACATTGCATCTAATCTGGTATTCCACGTGAGGACTAAACACTTAGAGGTGGATTGTCATTTTGTCCGTGATAAGGTTGAAGAGAATGTGATCAAGACAAAGCATGTTAAATCCGAAGATCAATTGGCAGACTTACTCACAAAAGCATCAAGGGGATCTCGAGTTAAATATCTTTGTTACAAACTTTGAACATATGATGTCTATGCTCCAGCTTGATGGGGAGTGTTAGAATATATTCAAATAAGGAAATATTCTATTAAGCACATTTAAATAATTAGATTAGGAAATACGATATATTTAGGGATTGTGATTGATTCCCTAAATTGATTGTAATTGATTGTAAATATTATGTAATATTCTGTACGTTCTTATTATAAATAGAGGCTAAGACAACCTTATTGGTTGTGCTCACAATTATTCACATATATTCTCTACGTCTTACAATATTCTTTTCTAAAAAAGGTACATTATTTTTCTCTTGCAAATCGTAACAATGGAGCTATAACTATTTAAGAAATGGATATCTTATAAAACTAGATTCTAATAATAATTAGAACATATAATACACAGATAAAAAAACCACAGCACATCTGTTGATGATATTAACATTCATCCTAACACTTATCTTTCATGCCTACATATGTTTTAACACAAACTCTCTTAGTAATTCATTTTTGCTATTATATTCAAATATCATAGACAATGATAGATGTATTTACATAATAAAATTATATAACAATTATTACATCAATAATGCATTCTTATTTCAAATTGTAGGAAAGTATATTTTTCAAAAAAGTGCAGGTAAGTGGTGGATTTAATGTAAAAAGTTGTACAAATATTTTTTGACATTTTTGAAATTATACAATTTGTAGCTAAAATATAAATAGACCCATTTTAAAGTAAATTTAAATCAATTATTCAATCTTTTAAATTATTATTACTTTTGTAACTAATATATTTCTTTTTAAAAAGAAAAAATTCTGGTTCATTAGTTAACTACTCATTTTCACACCACGCAACTAATGGTAGCTTCGGTATTAGCTTTCCTTGAACTGGTAGACCACATTAACGAGGACTGAGAAGTTGGGGGCTTAAATGACGGAAAGTAGAGCTGGGGGATGAAATTGACTATTAAGTCAAAGTTGGAGCGACTAATAGATATTTTACCTGAAAAAGAACCACACACAAAACAAAAAGCAAAAGCAATTCCCCTTGAACACACACTGAATGCTTGTTTTCAGTTAACTACAAGAACATTGTATAGAATTGTCAATAGATACAAGAAAGGGAGAGAGAAAATATACTTCGCTAAAGTTGACCAAAAAACACTACAAGCAGGAATATCGTCCAAGCTACCTTTCCACCTTATTCATAAGATAGACTTATATTAGGGATTGTAATATAAATTTGGTGAGGCTTAGGGGGGCAGTTATAATGCCTTAGGTCCTGTGACATTAACCATAGAACCAGGCAAAACGGATTAAAAAGACGTTCGCTGGGCATCAAAGAGACCCACACTACATGAGGGTTATGAACACGAAAATTATTTTTCTTGTAAGCTAGTTGAAAGGCCTTACACAGATGATGCATACAAGAAACTCTTCAAATTATTAATCTAACATATTGATGCAGTTAGGAAAACAACTAGAAAGAGATATGGGGAACATGTGTAACAGTTCATTGTACCAAATCAAACAACTAAAGAATCAAGCAATAGAGGAAGGAGAAGTTACCAACCTCCCATACTCATCAACATGCATTCCTTCCATTTCTCTAATTGGATTGTCTACAGCGCGTTCAGCTCGAGAGGGACGCCTCAAGAAAAAGCCTGCAGATGCATCGTCATCGGAAACCCCCATGCCATCAATATATCGTCGAAGAAGAGACTCTGGTAAGATTTTCCTCTCAAGCCATAATCGCAAAACCTAAGGAAATGACAAATTGATCATAAACAGAGCATAAAATGATAACTCAGTCACTGGTAATTTACACACCATAAAACAAGAACAATATCACAGGCAATAAATCTTGCACATAAGTACCTTGAGACATTGACGTCGGTTTTCATGGGCTGTAGTTCCAGAAGGAACCGCAGCTCCTAATAGGCGTGGCAATGCTGCTTGAACTGTAGGAATATAGGAAGCTCCTGCAATGCCTATTTAATAATAAAGCAAATAAAAATTGAGGTACCATACCAAAGCAGCAAAGCACAAAACAATTAAGAAAACAGAAACCGAGAAGGAAAACGGTAAAAGAGGAGCAGAAGGGGTGAGAAACTGCTGCCCAAGCAGTAGCCAATACCATACCTTTATGAGTATGTGAGCACTGAGTGATAGAGTCCACCAGAAAAAACAGATCAATTTTGCGATGACTGTCGGGCTCACTTTCCAACTTCCGTATGAGCAGTTCTACAACCTGCAAAAAATTACAAATAAAAACCAATAGGTTTTTCATTCTTTCAGACTATCACCAGCATGAAAATTTAGATAAAATAACTTACTTCATTAGCAATTCCATACTTAGCACAATCAATTGCAAGACGAGTTGCACGCCCAATGCTTTCTCTGGTCCTTGACAGTGTCTCAATCATCCCTTCAAAAGCATCTCGGGAAACGGCTGCCTCAGTACCATCACTTTGCAATCCTGCAGAAAGCTGGTGTCCTGAACCAACTCTCATCTCCTCAAATTCTTCAGCATCAGGTTGATTATTAGAAGAAAGGCCGTGGTGAGGAGAAGCCTTGGATGTGCTTGAATAATGTCCCAGTCCATCTGGTTGCAAAACATTACTGGACTCTGGTAGGGAGTGGTGAACTGCATACGGAGGACTCGCACTCCTCGTAGGCATATCGATAGAGGGTGCCAAAAGAGAATTAGCACCGCCATGAAAATTATTATTCTGTGTGTGACCTTGTTTCCTTCTAGCCTGAGCAGCAGCAATTAGATTCCTCATTGACATAGGAGACTCCAAAATCTTTGAACCAAAAACCGGACTGATACTATCATCTACACCAGCTTCCATCCTGACATTAGCCAAAAAAAAAAAAAAAATGAGCTTTCAAGCAGAAAATGGGGATCTTTAGGGTATTGAGAAATGTTGCCTGAAGCGTGCGGATCATTCCAAAACGTGGAATGAAAAGGGGAACATGGCATGTCAAATGCTGTAAAATGTGGTATAATAAGGGTAGTGTTCTATGGGTTTTCCTAGATATAAAAGGAAACAGCAAGGATCTTTCCTAATTTGACTTCATGTAATCACTCGTGACAAAACAAATAATTATTTTGGAATACGAAGTCTGATGCTTCAAGCTGTTAAGGATGGAAATTACTTCAATTTTTTAACTAACTCATTTGGGTTTCTCTTCAAAAAATGTTTCAAGTACACAAATTTATTGGTTTTCCTTTGTTGGCTAAATACAGTGATTTGGTATGGAGGTGTACCACATTTTGGAACAAAGGTATCAATTCGCAGTTCAATGAGGTATTAGTGATTTCGGGTTACATGGGAATTGTAACAAAAAGTCAATACACTGGATAGAGAAATCAACGATACCTGCCACCAGAGAAAGTGTTGTCCATCTCAAAACTCGCTCTCACATGATCAGAATCATCAACTTCACGAATAGAGTTGCGTTCAACACTTTGTGATCTCCCAGGCAAAATGGTCTTATTTCTCTCAGTTTTCACTTGGCTTTGAGTATATCTCAAGCCATTTGAAACCACACCAGGGACCTTAGTAGGTTCTGCCAGTGCTTTCTTTTTATTACCATCACCAGATCCATTCACCAAAAAACCATCAGCTTTTGTCAGTTCCGACACTTGTGTGTTAATAGTACCACCTATTAAAGGAGACTTCCTTGGGGATCCTGAAATTTGTTTATTTGTTTTGATAGTAACTCGTTCAAGTGGTCTTGCTGGACTATGGAAGACATGAGCCGTAATCACCTTTCTAGGCCTCTTGTCTAAAGGTTGGTCAGAATCAAGTGATGAATGCTCATTGACCAGCTTGACAGAATGTGTCTCCTCCTCCGAAAGACCAAATCCAACGGCATCCAAATCCTTTAAACTAGTTCGAACACCAGTAGAGCCTTCACCTTGTGCATCAGTCTTCTTCAGAGAGGCAGAAAAACCAGCAGAAGCACGAACCTTGCCAGCAGGTCTACCATGAACAGGTGTTTTAGGTCGCTCACCGTCATCATATATTCGAACAGCCCTCCTTTTAGTATGCATTTGAGTAGCTGGGGTTTTAACCATAACAGCATGTGAAGCGTCCTTGTTCTTGGCTGCAGAAAAACTTTCCATTCTATTTCTGTCTGTCTTATCAGCAGAATTAGACAGAGCTTCAGAAGTCCCCCGTCTACGGTTGGTTGGAGGCAGATCATCTTCATCCAAAAAGATGAGGGAGGACGTTTGACCTGTTTGCACTTTTGATGCAACGCAATCTGCAGCTGTGTGATTTGCTGCTTGTTGGCCGACGTCATTTGGATACCCAGAACCATGTTTTCTGCTTTGGAGCATTCCCTTACATGCATCTTTTGCTGAATCTGTATGTTCAGCTGTTTTAGGAGCATAAGAAACTTCATAAGCTTCTAGTTTATGCTTTGTTGATCCCAGTTGAGCACCCTTTTCCAAGTCAGAAAGTTCCCGCCTTGTGTGCTGTTCTGAACTGCCTTCTGCATCCTTCCTCCCTTTCTCTGCTACTAGAAAAGGTTTTCTACGTGTTCCCAATTCTTTTGACTTCTTTCCACCAGATGCATCTACACTACCATTTTTATGAACGCCATGGGATTCCTTAGGTTTATTATTGGCCAAAGTTAGTTGTCCTGTCTTGTGGCCATTAATTTGTGCTTTCTTTCCACTGTAAGTGTCCCTAGACAGAGCAGACTTTACCAAAAAACTATCCCTTCTGGCATCATTTTCTACATTATTTGCATCTTCTTGAATATCCTTAGAGACCTCTTCCTTATGACAGGATAATGCTAGCACCACCTCTTTCAATGTACGAACCTCATCATCAGGCGGTTTATTTTTCTTCTTATTATGTGATATAACTGGAGAAAAGCTTTCATCAGCTTTGCACGCAAGACTAGATCTTGCGTCATGGCAATCTAACTCATCGTGTCGTTGAGTCCAACACTCTAATCCATGCCCACAATCACCCAATGTTCTGATCTCCATTTCTCTACTTATTCCATCTGTACATCTCCCATCTTTCAAGCCATCCTCTAACGCATCTTCCTCTCCATCCGCAGATAGTGCCTCAGAATCAATATCTGATTTCTCAACAAAATCTCTTAAATTACCAGAAACTTTATGCTGTAACTGTTCAAATGCTTGACATATTTCCTTTACTGCTGGAGCAAAATATCGAACAGTTTTGGCTTGGCATCTATCTAATAGCTTGTTCTTCGCCTCACTGGTAAATGCCTGAATATCACCTGGTGCTACAAAAGCTCTGTAAAAATCAAAGAAAATTTAGAAGCTGAAACGAACGTCTTCAAAGACCCCTAAGCAACAAAGTTACAGGGAAGGTTAAGAAAACAAACATATTTTTTAAAACTTTGATAGACATTGAGGCATAATATATAATACAAAAATACCAATCGAATAAAGTGGCAGAAGAATTTTAGTACTTTCTATAATGAGTCACCAGAACAGGATTTTATTTATTTATTCTTCGGCAACAAGTCAAGTCGTAAGAGATATCATTCAGGCCAAAATTTTGGAGAAAAAAAATCAATTTAGCATGTCTCATCCACGGACCACTATAGATAATTTGCCTTCATCACTCCACTTTCATGAGAATTCCAGTTTAATGTATCAAGTTTTATAGGGAAAAACTAAACACGGGCATATATATAATCTATAAATATTTCACAAAACAACAATTTTTACATGATCATAACGATTAGACTCGGATGCATACATAAACAACTGAGGATATCAACTAAATCTAGACGAAAGTAATCTCAACAGTAGAAGAGGCAAGCACAGGAAACATCATTTCATTTAAAGTTCAACAAAAACATAACTATCTCATATAAGTTATAACAAGCGTCGTAAAACAAATAAAAAAACTATGCTCCGGTTTTTCGGAATAAGAAAGTACATATGGAACATAGATCACTTTTAAGTTAAGAAAGAGATGATGAAGGCATCTTTCTATTGCCTGTTATCTTTATTTTCTATCCTCTTTTGTTAGCTTTCATTTAAGAGATTTTTTAGGCCAGATGATGATAAGATTTTTAGAGGCTCCTTATCTAGTTATCTGAGTTTTCCATTAAATACCCGAATGAATGGCTATTAGGCAGTTTTTATGCCTAAAGATTAAGTGTGTTTCTTTGTGTTATCTCCCTATACCTTTTTCTCTTCCCGTTCTCTTTTTTCTGTCACTGTGCAGCATCAGAACCACTAACAGAAATTAACAGGATCATATTATATCTAGGTATTTCACTAACTTACAGGACTGGTTGCTGATGAACAACTAAAAACATACGTACACAGAACCTTGCCTCAGAACAATCAATATAGACAACTGGAAAAAGGCAATAAAAGTACATTTATATTACATTGTGTAGAATGTAATATGGAGGCCTAATTTAGATAATCTTAGAAGGTTTTGGAAGCTTGACATAGTTGAAGTGGTATAAGGCCTCGGGGCGAAAAGCAAAAGGGTTAACCGAGCTTTTTTCCCAACCTTTTAGGCATATAACTCGGACTGAAGAGCTTAAGGTGAGATGGCGACCAATCAACTTCATGCATTGGAAAATTCTAGAAAAGAACTAGAGGATACTTTATTATAGCTAAAACAGAGGGTGTTTTGGGGAAATAAAATCAAGATATACAATGCTATAACTAAAATGGGAAAGCATATGAGATCTTATGCCAGTGAAAGCTATCCAGTTTAAAGTAGGTAACTGCCAAAGTTATCTTGTTGCCAGAAAATGCTTGTTGCCAGAAGCACATTCTGAGTCAGGATGTTGTTCTAATATTAAATATTTACCGAAAAGTAAAGTTCCCCGCATCATATGCAAGTTGCACGCTGAACTTATCACCCTGCCTCATGGAACATTCTATCCTATATGTTTCCACGAAGAGGACTTCTACTGAACTTGGTTTTGGTTTAATGACCATGGGACATCCAATACTGAACTGGTCAACAATGCCAAATAGAGGAAACTAACCAAAAAGGGCAACCTTCGCTCTCAGAGGGGAAGAAGCATGACGCCAAAAGGTAAAAAAGGAAGTGAGATGAGGCATGCAGACAAACAGATTACAATAATGAAACATGACCAAGAAGTTGTCAAACAGTTTAAAAGCTAATCCTCAAGGTTAAGTCTTGTTGAAGATGTAAATAATATAATGCTCATGTCCCAAACAGCTTGAGTTAGATGAGAAGGTAGCAACACTTAACATGGTATGGACCTCTGGAGGTCTCAAATACAGATCTCATAGCTTACCTGTTGAAAAATTTTAATTACACTTATTGGCTCAAAACTATGACACAAGTGAGGGGCTTGTCGAATAATAATAAATAATATAGAGCGCGCCTCCCCAATGGCTTAAGCTTTTTGGTACACTTAACATGATATAAGCAGGCAGTGGTCTGAAGTTCAAGTCTCAATGTTGCCCAATTAAAAAAGTTGATTTGCACTTGTGGGCTCAAATTATGCCACAAGGGGGGCATATTAAAGGTATAAATAATGTAATGCTCATCTCCCTAATAACATTTTAGGTGGGATGGTAGCACACCACTTAACAAGTCTAAACAAAGGTCACCAGAAGCAGAGCAATAGCACGTCAAATAGGGATATCTTCATACTAACTACCATAGAATGATAGGGGAGAAGGTTCAAACAAAGGACAAGAACTGCACCAACTATTATAGATCAAAACTTCAACCTCTCCACTTAACCAACTAAAAAAGGACACATAAGAAACAATAATGATTGACAAAACAGGTATTACCCAACACCGAACCCTATCCAACAAAATGAAAATTCTCCCATTGGCCACCTAAACCCCTCAGAAACATGTTCACAAAATCTAATAGCCCTCCATCAACTGTCACTTAAAGCGCCAAATATATATCCGAAATAAAGCCCTGTGATCAAACTAAAGGATCTAATGCACGCCAGACTCCCTTCCAAACTAGGAAACAAGCAGCCCCAAATCTGATCTATTGCATTCATCTCGTATAAAAATTATGGGCCGAAAGCCTTTCAGCTAATCTACTCCTCTTATTAGGGCAAAGAAACGCTGTTCAAACCTCATATGCTACAAAACTCTTACAAAGTAGCCACCTCATTCCTTACTACCTCCCAATAGTGACAGAGGAAAGTCAAAAGAGAACCCATCAGGGCCTAACAGAAAAGTTTTATACCTATCCAAGTCCAAAAGAGCATGCTTGATCTCTTTCTTTGATATCATTAGTTCAAGACTATAGAAATGATCTCCTGTTAAATCAATCTGAGAATAATTAGATGTCAATTATTCTTGGCAGGGATAGCCAGAAAAAAACTAGTGACACCTTTATATATTTATTCTGTAAATTTCCTCAATTAATAACGAATGTCCTAGCAACTTTTCTTTTTATAAGGATTTGCCATTCTGTGGAGAACGTTTGCATTAATATCAACCTTTCTACAAAGAACTATGACCTATGCCTCCCCCTAATTCTAATATAGGAACGTCTCCATCTAACTGCATTGTTTTGAAGTCGACCTCTAAAAACTATCCACTCTGAAAAACCAAGGCTCTTTTCTCACAAAATCTTTAACTCACACGTCAACATTTCAATGAAACTCTAAGTTCCATTTCAAGCATAATAGAGACAAATCACACAACATTACCACAAAAGCTAGATAACAAAAATCACTTACATTTCCTCGGTTCCAAAGAATTGAACAAAATACTTCTTAGGGTCAGGGGTTCGATCCCAGTCTTCCGGTCTGCCAATCTGTAACAAATCAAATTAAAATTATACAGGAAAAGGCAACGAAAGAACGGGGAATAGAAATCAACAGAACACATGTTACTGTAGTCCAAACCATGTAATACATGTCTGAATAAGAATAAATTTAGGTGGCACCTAAAAATAAACATAAAAAAATTGCATCAACTTCCAACATACAGGTGTTGTCCGACCAGCACCTCATCCAGCCATAATCACAATGAGGTACAAGTAAGATCTTTAATAATCCAATCAAGCATTGACTAAAACCTCTTCAGATAACTTTTCTTTGTTCAATGTCATGCAACAAGACAGTTGCATATTTTGTATGTGAGCAAAATATATAGGTGATTGCATAAGTTTACTTTGACTTCACACCAGATAGTGTGGGTTCCTGTTCTTTCTATAGTTTCTTTTTTCGAAATGCTGAATTAATATAACCCAACATAAAATAGCATACAAATTACTTTAATTTCTCAGATATAATTCCTCAACAAACAAACATAAACTCATACCACCAAACATTTAACAAGGGCTATCATTATTATTATTATTCATTTTATAAGGACGTATGAGTACACTATTGCTGGTAAAAAGGGAGATGCACTCGTGTCAGATGCAGCATGAAGACACATGTTCATCCAAAGGGACATTAAAGTCTTGCACTTTTACTCATCGCATTCCATGAACACTTTGGTGGGCATAACTATCCACGTCAACACCTAGCAACTACTTTCTATATGCTTATGACACATACAGTACCCGAAGATAAAATAGAGAATTTCAATGGAAAAGACAACAAAAGAACCACAAATAGAAATCAGAAGAGCACATGTTACTGTACTCCAAACCATGTAATACATGCCTAAAAAAGAATTAATTTAGGTGGCACGTAAATATCAACTGCAAAGATATTTCATCAACTTCCAACATACAGAAAGTGTCTGACTGGAACATCATTCAGCCATAGTCACAATAAAAGTACAAATAAGATCTTCAATAATCCAATCAAACATTAACCGAAAACCTCTCCAGTTACCAAGTCTTTGTTCAGCGTCAAGCAACAAGACAGCTGCTTATTTTGTATGCGTGCAAAACGTATGGTTGTTGCTAGTGGGTTACTGTTCTTTCTATAATTTCTTTTTGTGATATGCACATGCAAAATGTAGAATTCATTTAACCCAACAACGGGCATTTAAATTACTTTAATTTCTCACATATAATTCCACAATAAACAAGCAAAATTCATAGCACCAATCATTTAAAAAGGTGGTCATTCTTATTCATCTTTTATGAGTATATTATTGCTGCTTAAAAGGGAGATGCACTCAATGTCGGATGCAACATGAAGACACATGCTCGTCCAAAAGAGGGCATTTATAGTCTTGCACTTTCAACACCATGACATTCCATGACATGTTGGTGGACATAACTATTAACACATCGCAAGCCCTTTATGTATTTGTAGGACATGATCAGTATCCAAATATAAGAAATAGTAGTAAGATCTATATCAAATAGGCATACATTTTTTAATCAACAATTTCAGTAATTTGAAAACTCAATAAGTTCCCGTCTACCCATGGAACCATAGATCTCTTCCATATGACACAATCATTGCCACATCATTGAAATGATTGAATAAACAATTCTTCACATTGCTATTCCCAATTAAAATTAAGACTTGACAGATGTTAAAGGAATATATAAAACGAAAAGGTCCATTTTTAATATTCGGCATATTGGTCTGTGTGGTGTTCTATTTTCACGACTTGCTAACAATGAGTCAAGACATAAACTTCACATTTATCAATTAGATGATTTTCCGACAGCTAAATAAGTTGAGAAAAAATTTCAGCATGTTTCAATAGCCAATAGCACAATCATGAGCCCATTCAATGAGAATATAGTACCCCTTCCAAAAAAAATCAGTGAGATTATATTCTTATTATATCAGGGGTGTATAAGAATATAATAAGAATCATTAAAAAAATAATTGCAAGTCCTAGTTTCAACAAAGAGAGAGAGAGAGAGAGTAAAACAACATGATTGAGTACAAACCCACCTCAGAAAACTATAATCAAGATATGCACATAGCACAAACACAGGGAATTACTGAAAGCATCATCTATACAAGTCCTAATGTAAAAAACGAGAGTAAAACAACAACATTGATCATATATACCCACAGAATAAATAAAACTAATCAAATAGTGAATCACACACCAATAGAAAGAAATTAATAAATATGAATTGGGGGAAAAGCGGACCTTGGCAGGCCATGCGGGGAAGCCCTTGACCTTGGCGAGGACAAGATCGCCTATGCTCAACTCCCTCTTATCCTTCAAACCCTTGGCGCCACGTCGACGCCCAGGTGCCATGTCACCAGCACCGATCGGAAATCCTCCTAATCACAGCGGACAAAAACCCTTTCGGAGAAAGAGAGATGTGGAACTGGAGTTAGGGATACGACGGTCGTACACACAGAAATTGGGAATTAGGGGAATGAATACAGTAATTTTGACGGGAAAATCAGACGGAACTTTATTTCCTTAATAATAATAATTTCTCTCCCGTCTGCTTATTTGTACATGGCTGTACATTTATTTTATATATTTATATATATATAGGGTTTTATTTTCGAAAAAAATTATTATTTTTTTATGTATAATAAAAATTATTATTTTATTTACTGCATTAAATTTCGATAATAATATTTATGATTGAAACTTAGTATTGTTTACATTTCTCATAACTTCGTAACAAAAAAAAGAATCGGATCTTAATTT
>MKEJ01006922.1:0-10657 GCA_001753735.1 Embelia ribes | reverse complement strand
CAAATAATAATATTCCATACTTCTATAATATTATTATGAATGCAAAAAAATGTATCCAAAAATTTCTAGGACATTACAGTAAAAGTGGCATAGTATATGGTGCTGACAAGTGAAAGTTGTAGAATTGAAATCAAGTTTAATAAACAACTTTGTTATGATACTTGATCGGTATTTTAGTCATATCTCCCAAACTGTAAATCCAATTGAGGCCTATAATATATTGTTGAAAAGCTATTTCATTTATCTACGATTTGTGTTTAAGAAAAAATTAATTTGAAGCATAGAAGGACTAAATGAGGCCTAAAATATTCAAGTTGAGCTTTGGAAGAACAATAATTTTTTAGAGGGCATATTTACAGTCAATAAGACATATTTTCTTCCCATTTCAACGTGAAACTGAGGGAGAGGGAGAGTAAATGATGAAATGGAGCTGGGGAACTCAGTTGTTCATAAAAAGTGGATATTCAGACTTAACGTCGCATAGGCATCATTTTGGCGTAAATTTTTCTTTCTATCTCGTTCATTTATGTTTTCTTGGTTTTGTGCTTTTTTTGTACTTCAAAACAAAATTGATTTCCTTCTTTTTCATGATGAGTATATCATTTTCTTGTATAGATTTGTTCCGAACTGAGTTCCATTGCTAGATCATTTCAGGACTAAAGTTCTAAGGCTGCAGGGCGATATAACCTTGATTCGTTCAACTTCAGAGCTTTTATACTTTCTCATCACCATGGCAAGGGCTACGTATTGATATAACTATCGTCAATTTCTATTTTCATTCCATTTTTTCGATTTTCGTGTTGAGTTGCACGTTGAAATAAATTTGTCAAATTTAATTCTCATATCTCATAGATGACTTCTTTGTATAGGTGCGTCTCATTTCATAGTGCGTAGAAAGCTCATTTAGAAAGGCTATGAATGGGGTTTTTAGGGCTCGTAAGCTCGAGTATTTGGTAGCGTCTTCAGAAGCTTTCGAATTAAGGTACAGGAAAATATTGAACAATAGTACAAGTTTAAGCTTATGTGCACATGTTAGCATGTTTAAGTTTTAAGTTTGATTATTCATTTATGTATGATTACTTCCCTGTATGCCAAACAATTATATGTTAATCGAGGTATTAAAATAATACGTTTAGTCATTGTTAAGTAGTCAAGTATGTTCTATGTTATAAGTAACATATGATTTGTAAGTTCATAAGAAGCAAAAGTTACGTTTAGCTGTGACGGATATGTTATAAGGCGTAGACATGCTTGAGCATTCAAGTTTCAAGCATTCATTCATGTTCATAAATACTATCACGTTCATAAGCATTCATATATGTTCATAAGCATTGTAACATATTCAATTGTATAAGTATAAGTTTGGAACAACGTATCGACCCTTTTTTATTTTAAGAAACTAAAGAAATGAGGCTTACAGTCTTATAAGGGTTTAAGGAACACCCTGGGCTTGAGTAACGCCCCACTTTTCTTTTTAAGCAATGGGCATAAGGAACACCCTATTTTAAGACCACTTCCTGTTTAGGTGTAGTCGAGATTTGTTCTCATATACGCTCATAAGCTGTAGGCGTAGTCGTATGCATATGTTGCATTGGTAATGTAGGCATAGACATGGTTGTATTTGTACACCTTCTTGATGTATTAAGGATTTATGCATTGTATATGTTATGATTATGTTTATTCACATGTTTATGTATATGGTTATACACGACATAATATCAGATTTATCATATTGTTGATTTATGGCCCATACTTTTTTTTTCTATGTATATCGATTCTAAACTATTTTGTAGGTCCGAAGTTTGGCTTGGGGCATGATTGATAATATGGCATAGATGTAAGTGTCTATTTTTGTATCTACGGGCTATTTGTAATAAACTTAAGTTGTATTTTGATATGGCATTATATCAAACAGGTGAAAGAGGCCAATGATGGTAGAAAAAATATATTAAAAAAAAAGAAGAGAATATAAGGAAAAGAAGAGAATAAAAGGTTAGAAAAGAGAAAATAAATTGCTAACATCAATTTTATAAATGGAGTGTCACCAGAGAGATATGGACGGAAAATTAAGTTAAATGATGTCGCATTGACAACCGACTTAAATTTTGTGAATGTGGAAAGTTTAAATTGGGCATCATTTGAAAACAAATTTTGTGTCATATTTTGAAAAATAAATTAGTTTCATAATTTATCTTTTTAATTTATAGAAATTTAATTCTAGCTAGCTTAATTTTCCTAGAGCGATCAAGTTTCGGTGACGCAATCCGAACCTGGTTAAAGTTGTGTTCACTCGGATTCGGGATGGTCGATCGGTCTAACAAATTAACTTAAGCAACAACTTCATAAGCATTTTAGTGTCTTAAGCATTGGTGAAACTTTTGGAACTCATTCGTCGATTATTTTTTATTTTTGCATTACTTCGGACTAGCAATGTCCACGTATGAGGTGTGATTACTGTATGAAATTGCATAAAATATGAGTGTTAGCCTTGATTAATAACTGAAATTATTTAACATTCGATGCATGTTTGTATTTGTTTTGATATTACGGATTTTCCCATGTATTTCAGAAAACTAGTGTCAAATAGGCCAAAATAGATGTTGCTTGAGATTTGTCGAGAATTTGTGATCAAAGAAGATCTTCGGATATTGAAATCTGAAGATTAAAAGTAGACAAATTGGAAAAAATACAAATTTTTTAGAGCAAAACAAACTGGTTAAATTTCAGGAAATTGGCTCCCAATTGCACTCAAGCGTCATTAACTCTTACTTGTATTACACACAACCCTCACTAATCCACTCAACCTCTCCCTAATCTCTTGTCTTATGACCACAATCTTAGTTAAAGGTACGTAATGAGTTGGTGGAAGAAAAAGAAGAAAAGGTTAGATGATTAGGAATTGTTGATTATGGAGAAGTCCACACTCAACCTAAAAGACATCAAGTCTTGAACATTATTGAAGAGCATTCTACACTTAGATAGTTTTTAGTGTTTTTTTTTTTCTAACTTTTTGGGGAGAATTTGCTTCCCCTTCTTTCTTCTTTTTAATTTTTTCTTCTTCTTGTTATTTTGTTATTGATCTTGAAAAAAGAAATAGATGTGAAGCTCTTCATCTTGTGTAATTTTCATTTCAAAGTTTATAAGTTAATTTCTTGTATAATTAAAGTTGTTTAATTTTTTAGCATTATTGTTATTTCAATTTATTGCAATGTTTAAATATTCTTGCTTTCAATTACAAATCTTTTAAATTTAAATGCTTTAATTGATTTCAATATGTTAGGCTATTTTAGTTCTTGCCTCATGGATGCAAATAAGTTGGTTGAACCCCCGAAAACCCTAATTAATGAGAACAATTTTACTAAATTTTAAGCTAGACAATTTGACATAGAAAATCTAGCATTTTTCAGTTCTATCGGAAGTAACTTAAAAATTGTCTAGACATAATTATTGAGTTTTACATGCTTCCGATGACACATTAGGTCGAGATAAACCAGATAAAAAATGTCCGTGATTTTCTAGACAAATTTAACTAGAACTTATCATTTAGAAAAATTTTAATCAGACAAATTGATTTAGTCTAAAAGTCTAGGATTTTAGAACCCGCCTAAGGTAACTTAGAAATTATCTAAACATAGTTATGAAGACTGACACCCTCCCGATGACAAATTCAAGATAAACCAGATAAGAAATGCTTAGTGATTTTCTAGACTAACTCAATCAGGACTCATCATTTATGGTAAATGGCAAGATTTTTATTGTCATTATTTTTATGTTTTTATTCATTAAATTGCACTTTAGTTGTAACGCAAACCATTTCCGTATCGGGACAACCAAGGAGCAACTAGAAGTAGGATTAACTTAATTAGTTTAGTAATTAAAAATTGAATTCACATGATAGGATTGCGTGATTTGAATTTTATGAGGATTTCCATCACGCATAGGAGTCCATGAGGGATCGATACTTGGTATTTATACCGAGAAAATTGCGACAGTACCTTGGTGAACTTTCTAAATAAAAATCTGCACGTTCTAGATTTAGTCACTTAGTTTATTAGAGGGATTTGGATGTATTTTTTTAACAAAAATCATCCAAAGACTTGTCTCCACCTCTTCTGATATGTACGTGTAACATATGTATTCAGGTGCCTTAAACCCAAAACCAAGGCTTGAGCCTTTCATCTTCAACTATTTGGCCTAAGTTCTAGGAAGAAGGACAACCACAAAGGAAGAAATAAAGGGAATAAAGCTTGGACTAAAATTGGGTTAAGACTTGCTTCTTTTCATACTTCCCCACCATCTCTTCTTACATCTAGTTATAAGGTAGGATGAAGAAAACCTTTTATTATATGCTTGTATCTTTAAATTTATATACGTTTTGTAGGTACATGAGGAACTATAAAGTTTTGACTAAATTGAAGTAATTGAAAATTGAATTAAAAAATTTAAATGAGTTGCAAGATATTAACCTGGTAGTAGAACTTCTAGGTTGATAAAATTTATACAAGGAATAATAAACCCAATTTATTATGTTCAACTTTCGCATAGGGTATGGTTAGAAAGTTATCATTAGTTTCCCCTTAAAATTATGAGTAGAAATGATATACAAATTATTAGCTAGGGGCTATTCAATTCTTAGCGAAACAACTCTAAATATTTTACCTAGTTTGTTTGTACTATTAGTTTGGATAGTTTCAAATTAATATATTTCTAATTTAGCATGGCAAACAACAAAGCAAGAAAGAAGTTATTATTTACATAATGTTATCTTGAGCTTACTTGCTTATTTCATCAAGTTTTATATTTAATAAATGAATAGTTTATTTTAATTAACTTTGTGTAGTTTTTTTAAAAGCTTTTAATTTGAGTGCATATTATTTGGTTTACATTATAGCAATGATTGCAGTCAAGTTTTACATGCCATTAAAAGGCTATTTGGAAATCTGAATTTAAATGATTTGGATATTTACTATTTGAGAATTAAAATTAAGAAGGGTATAAAATTACCCTAGGGTGAAAAATTCTAAATCATTAGGTTATCCAAAGTCATTAAAACGGAGGAGGTGTGGCGGATCATCGGTGAAGAGCCTGATAATGTGCTAGTTCCCAAATAGGACATAAAGGTTATCATTGAAACCAACTGGTTATTCAATCACATTGTGCGCTTGACACTTCATAGCATTGACATATATATTATTGTTCTTTAAACTGTGAATATTTGTTCCTAATCGTGCAAGTTCACGCTCACACTTTTACACTTGTTAGACACAAGGGTTTTTTTTACTACACGGCCTATTCGCTCATCCTTTTATTTAATAATCATCTCTGGTACATCGGATGTAGATGTAGATAGCTGAACCTGACTTAGAGCAAGTACAAATGGACTAGTTGGTTTAGTATTTCATTTGTAAAATTGTTTATATTGATCACTTTGTATAAAATCATTAGTAATAAAATCTCGTTTATTTTGAGATTCTCTTTTTACTATTATTATCTATTGTTACTATTTACAGCCTGTTTTCCAGTTCTTTACATTGGTTGAGAATTTCATAGTGTATTTTCACGTTGGTGAATATATACAGTTTATTGAAGAAAAGGTCATAAGAGTAATTGGAGCCATTTAAATACACATTTTTATGATTAGATCAATTTTTAATTAGATTAGATAGTCTGACTTAAAATAGTTTTATATCGGAGTCATTGTATCTAATTTAAAATTGATTATATGGTTGAGAGCTTTTATTTGAGAGGCTCTGTTAAATTATTGGCATTAAAAACCCTTTTCTTTACAATATTCCTAGCGTGGAAGAGTACCCAAAATGATAAAAGTTACTTCTGTTGACATATTGAGCTTTTATCACAATTGTTAGCTTAATATGCTTAACCCAAACCATGGCTTGATTCTCCCAATGCATATCTTACAATACAATTATTAACTCTAACCTGCCCATAAGGGGAAATATTGGACAATTCTAATGATGGAGTGAAAAATTACTATACTAGCTTTTGGTAGAATTAATTATTTAACAAAATAGACGTGCCCATTAATTAAATTTAATAGAATATTATTTTTTTCCAAATGAAATAAATATACCACATCATCCTACAATGTCAATGTCAGAAAAAATCATACAACATTGGTCCGTCGGAGGTAGAAAACTACACGATTTAGTCATACCGTATTCTGCACAAAAAATTAAAATTTCCTTAGCAATCTAAAAAATGCTTATGATTATTAAGTATGTTAACAGAGAAAGAGTTAATAAATTGTATTGGTTATTGGTAACTGAAAGGACCCTTTCATGCAGCGATTAACAATTGTTTTCTGCAATTATTGGCCACTTTTAGCCTCAAAGTGTTTGTGCTCCTAAAACAAAGCAGCCTCAAAATATTTCAACGTAGCACAATATTGTATACTTTTCTAGATGATAATGATAGCTTTCAATTGCTTGATTTTTAGATAAAGAATTTTTAACTTTCATCTTTAAAATGATATTCACTTATTGGAAAGTGACTTTATATTGATCCGTTGTGCTTTCAGTTTTTGCAAAATCTCTTTTCGTAAGAGCAGTGGGAGCTTTTTATATGTTCAACTTGTACGTTGCACTGTCAAACGTCTATTAGATTTTATTTGATTCCAAGTTAGTCCAAAAGTCCAAAATGGTTAATTACGCAGTTGATTATTGAGAATGGGCCCTTAGATGTGGAGCTTGCGTAACCCTTATATGATTAAAATGCTGCATCTAATCATAAAATCTATCTACGATACTTAATCTATGTTGTACTACATGGCCGGTTCACAGAACATTCAGGACCTATGGCTAGCGGACAATGGAGGCCTATTAAAATTAAATAACTATAAAAATACAAAATAAAAAATTAATAATTTGTCTTGTTTTTTGAGAAGCAAAACTATGTATTAGATTTTCCTTGTCAAGGTATGCCAAAATATCCCTTTGAATATATCAAAGAGCTAATCAATTTAACTTTTTTTCGGACATTACTATATGTAAGTATTTTTAATCAATTTCAATTTTGAAACATTTATTCAAGCAAGTAACAAGTATTCTTAAGAGAATTTTATATGCAATAATGATTTTAGAAAATAATAATATTTTATAGATGTCAACATCATATCTTCCGGAAAACAATTTTTATATTTATGTAAGTTAATATCATATAAACTTTTAAATTTGTACACAAGTTAGAAAAAAAGACGTTTCACGGACCAAGGCCTAAAATATGTTGTTTCACAAATTTAGCTTGAAATGACCAAATGAATAATCTAGATAAATATTTGCCTCGACAATCAGATTGTTGAATATTAGCATATTTGAATGTGTATGATTAATTTTATCTTAGTGCCCATACGATGGGCCGATTGTATATATTAGGTTGTTTTGTGTATCATATTATTCTATTAAATTAGTTTTGATATGACATTTTTTTTATTTCTTTTTTTTTTAGTTATTTATAAATTTATAAAAAATCGATTGGTAAGATTTATATTAAGATAACATTTTTACAAAAAATTAATATATATTTAGTTAATTTTAAGTATATGAAAATCTTATTATGATAATGTTGATTAGGATAATATTGAAAAATTTTAATTTCTAAAAATATTATGATTTTTAAATATAAATTTGATAATTTCTATTATGATAAGTGATCGAATTATTATGCTTGAAGATGCGCGTAATTTTATAAGAATTTTATTTTCAATAATTTATATTTTTGTAAATTAATATATACGAATATACTATGATAATATTTTATAAAAAAATTAATTTGATATATTTTAAAAAAAAAATCACACTTTCTCCCCCCTCTCTCTCACACACCCACTGCCTACTCCCTTTCCCTCTATCCTCTTTGCGCAAAAGTGATTCAATAACAGAATTATTAAATCTTCCAAAATTTTTAATATTTTGGTCAAGATTTTGGATGAAGATAAACTTGCTCTGTTTTGACAACAAAAATTTTAATAAGTTTAGTTGGATACTTATTTATTTTTAATTTAATTAATTAATTAATTTTTATTTTTTTTTATATTATTTTAATAAATTTCTACGCGCATCCCATCCCGAAGTGTCTTAATAGTGACTAATTTGGTCCTTTTTGCTTGTATTTTGTCAGAATTTTTTATTCACGTGATATGCCATGCGAGGAACACGTTTTACAAGCTAGGTATAGAATTTTGTAGGACAATATTAATTCTATTTTTGGCCGAGGTATTACAATTATATTTTATAGTGAGGACGAGGATGCGTTTCTACAATTAAGTTTCACAAACAATGTGATATAACCTTTATTAGCGAGTGAATGAAAAAAATTATCCAAAAAAAATAAAATTTTTGAGTGAATGAATAGTGGATAAGTCACTACGTTATACTGCAACTATTAAAAATTATGTGGTACGACCTTATTTTCTAGTGAACAATTAGATCGTTACCTTATGCTATAACTACTAAAGAATAATGATCTACAATATTATTTGTGAGTGAGCAATTACGGAATTTATTGTCGATGTAATATACTTTAATTACTAAATTATTACGTGGTACGACCTTATGTGTAGGTGAGGAATCCGTGACCACCATGTACCGTAACAAATAAAAGTTCACATACAACATTATTAGCAAGTGAGAAAATAGGGCACATGTTTTGCAACTAATTGTTGCATTATCATCGTATAATGTTAGAGAAAAAAACTCAACTTTCTTTGTTTCATATATTAAAAGGCAACATTTAAAACTTGTCCCGCATGTACAAAATAAACGCTTTGGTTGATGAATGTAGACCCACTTTTTTGTCTTCAAAATTAATGAAAATTAAATATGCAAAAGACATACATTGATTTTGATACATATACAAATACTCCATGTTTCACCCAAATTAGCTTTGGTCCCTTCAAATGTATGTTATCCCCAAATAAATTAATTCATATGGCTTATTTTTATTTATAAAACATGTAGAAAAATATATCACTTTACTTACCAGTTACAAGTTATCTTAAAATTACAACCAAGTAGTTGTTACTAATCATATTAACCTAAAAATTATTACCATCTATCGTATGTGTCGATAAATTTCAATTTGACTGCTTTATTTCGACACATATAAAAACCACAAATTGACACTGCGTCTATAGAATAAGAATGAATTGTGTATCGGCGATGATTTTGCAGCATTTCTCGTCGTATAATTGAGCAAACTCCTAATACCACCTATAGAATTACAATTATTTTTTGGTAATTCTAGTACTTACGTTTCACATCTTTCATCTAGCTCGTAGACTTACTTAAAATATTTCCGAGAGAAGAATATATTCAAATGAAATAACATGTATCCAAGTGGTTGAGTATGTATCCATATAGAAAATATGCCCTAAAACTACGAGAAAATAAATTTGAAAACTTCAAAAAAAAAAAATAAAGACATAATATATTACGGCTTTTCCTTTGTAGATTAAACACGTAGATTTCTTGTTGTTCGATGATTGATAAATTTCTCAAAGATTAGTAATGTGATCCGATTCAAGCGCTATCAATTCGAATAGAACTGAACACATTGCTCTCGTGAAATGGTAAAATTGGGCTACTGGTCTATCAATTCAATTCTATTATTTCTGGATTGGATGCTAGGTGCATTGACTTTTTTCCTTATTAAAGCTAACAAATTTGTGCTCAATCTTTCGATCAACCAGGGGAAGGATTTGAATACTGGCAACTGCGGAATTAACGTGCAAACTTGTGAGCCTAAAAGTACTTGGGAGAGGATTGATAATTACTCGAGTATCGAAATATGGTTTACGTTATAATGATTTCAGAGTTAGTACTCTTTTTACATGATTTTCTATGCATTAATACAATTTTGATAGTAAGAGAACTTACACGAGTGTTTTTCACTTAATTTCTATGTCTAGCCTTTTAGAAACTCATTTATTTTACTAAAAACTCGCATTTTATAAATTGCCCACAACAATCATTTTAAAAAATTTGTTCAAAGTTAGGATAGTTACATATTTTATAATAAAATATGAAAAAATATTTTCTTCAATCTCAACAATGTTAGAAATTTTAATTTTTTAATAAAGAAATTGTGAATAATAGATTTTTCCATTGAGAAATTTACTGTATCTTTTTTGAAAATTTTTCTAGAAGCTTATAAAAATAAAAATACTATTGTGATATATTTTTATTCTTTGATTTCTGAATCAAAAGGAGAGAAATGTAAGACTACTCTTCCAATACTTGTATTTTACCAATTACTATTCCAAGAATACATCTTAAAGGCACCATTGCCTCCAATTTTAATGAAAACAAAAATCATACTACTATTTTCGTAAAATATTCTCCGTTGTTCTCTTCATTTTTTTTCTTTTATTTATTTATTTATTTTTGGAACCATTACACTTAGATAATTATTAAAGGAAAAAAATTAAATAGAGGGGAGTACAATTCATTTTGAATAAAAAAAACCCTCCAAAAATCAGATTATTGACTTTGCCTCCAAACAAACTTTCCTTCCCTATAAGAAAGCAAACGATGACAGAGAGTTCATAAATTATTGCGTAATTTATTTTTATTTTTTTAAATAAAAATTAATAGTTTAATAAAATAAAAAATTCAAATTTATTCTTATTTTATATTAAAAA
>MKEJ01006919.1:0-11357 GCA_001753735.1 Embelia ribes | reverse complement strand
GACAAGAAGAACATCACCAATTTCATAATCATTTGAGGGTAACAGTATCTAACATCATAAAAGATAATGGGGGACGAGACAAAAAGTTACATAAACTCTTATGGTAGATCTACGAAGGAACTCAATGTGTATTAACCACAACAAAAAAAGGTCTTGCTAATAGCCTCTGATGTTAAAAAACATATTCAAAAAATTGAGCTTCACAAAAGACAACCGGCACTATTCATGGTTTATGTCCCCTTAGTTCATCAACCTTCATCTGGTAACCTGCAACACATCCAAAAAAGAGATTATTTTATCAATGAGGAGACAAAAGCACAGCAGCATAATTTTGAACTTAAAAAGATCACCATTGCTCTATAGAACAGATCAATGTAAAGGAGGAAACAAAAACAAAAAAAAACTTGACAAAGGATATGACCATAAATGTAGTATACTTACCACTGAACAACTATTTGTTCTTTTCATTTTTCCCTTCGCGTTAAAGAGTTTTTTCTTCTTTATCCCCCTCCTTCATGCCCGTTTACACAGAGGCCTAAGGGTTACCCTATTTCTTCGTATTGTTGCTTTTTAGGTCTTAATACCATATTCTAATTTAACCCAAAAAAAAATAAATAAATGATAAGGAAATGCTCACAAATTTTCCAGTCAATTGCTGATTCTTCCAGTTACAAAACAGGGACATACGGATATTTCAGGAAGTTGAAGCTTTGGGCCTACGCTAGTTAGATAACAATATCTCACATTGATAACTGCAATTAAAGCCATCTATAAACAAGACTGCAATTTTTTCACATTTTAAAAAGGCCATCGCATGAAAAATGGCAAGATCGTATTCAACTCCTCGAGTCGCAGCGGTACCATCAAGTGTAGAGGATCGTCGCAAATAATGTCATACCTAAGATAGTTGATGAAAAGTAAACGAGTTTGTGCGGGAATGGGATAAAGGTCCAAAACAGGTTCCGAGGACCAGAAGGGAAAGATTAGATGAATGATGTAATGAAGGGCATGTCACCTTCCAATTATGGGACCATTTAACCAGATTTAATCAGAAACATAATGCAGAGGACAAAGAAACCTTACAGGGAATAATAGAATGAACACACAGTTTACTAAAATAGACTCTAAAATCAACACATGGTTTACTATTTCAACTAGAGCATAATAAAGTGAAGAAACAGTTAGAAGGGAGAAGATAAAGCAGAGAAAAGGGGTGAAAAGAATAGGATGGGATTATGCCACCTGAGCTAAACAAATAAGATACGAATGATATGAAAATGCATCCAATAAAAGTGCAAAACTTACGCCTATGGGTGATGCAAAACCAATCCATTCTCCATACTAGCCTCTAAATTCCAGCCTCTGTGTTGACAAGGAAAAGCATTAAAAAATAACCAATAAAATAACCGCTAAAACACGAACGTAACATTATAATTACCTTTCTGCAGTGTCTCTCTTCACGTCATTAATATAACTTTCAATTCTGGCACACGCATCTTGAATTTCTATATTTTTCTCACATAGCTCCCTCCATTGAGCAGATAAAGCATTAAGCTCATATCCAGTGTTTTGCTGATCAATTGTAGGAGTAAACAATGATAATTAGGAAGAAGATCACCAGCATTGGAGATGTACGTGAGATGACAGAAATTTAATTACCTGGTGGTGCTTTCTTTCACGATTTACTTTCTCAATCTTTTCGGTTAGTTCCACAGCTTGTGCTTGTATTCTGTGCAAAAAAAACACAATCAAAAGAGAGAATTATAACTTGAACATCAAGGACAGCAAAATCAATCTCATCATCAGGAAAATCAATAACACACCACAGGCTAATTTTTTAAGTCTACTGAAAAATGTTTAAGAACAACTCGTAGTGGATATGTGTGTTTCAATTCGCAAACTTTTTACTTTTCTCTAGCCTTAGTTTCACATCATGTGTCTTTCATCAGAGTCCAAAAAAGACCCATGATACAGCCTAAAAATCTAAAGCGTGATCCAATAACAAATAGTGCTAGTCGATTCTGAAACTAGGCTGCATATACACACAGATGTAAGCCCATAAAAGCTCACAATAGTTCACAAGAATAGTGAAAAAACTTGACGTGCCAACGGTATTTACCTTAGCTATGAGTACGCACAGAGATAAAATATCTTATCCAGCAAAAAGCACAGTATATACAATATTCACAGAATACAATACAACCGAAACAAAATGGATAGATTGCTCAACAAATGGAGGCAAAAAGCCTGAGTGTAACTCTGAAACTAACATCCATGTGTAGATTCAATAAGAAAACAGAAAAACATAAACCTGGATAAGAATGCCTCCAAACGTTGGTTGTGTATTTTCCAGATATCAGCGCCATGCTTTGACATCAAGTCCAGATTTTCTAGTCTGCAACATTAACAATTCACCATATAATTAAATTTAAAATATCTAATTAAAATAGAAAAAGAAGCAATAGGAGATAAAAGATCAGTGTACATAATGAAAGACAGGAGAGAAAATATGAAACGAGAGAAGTGAGTCTTCAATGTTGATAAATCAAAATATGCTCCTTTAACGAGTACAAAAGCCCCCTTATTTGATAAAAGAAACATGAACAGAAACACTCTTGACAAAACATTCCAGTAAATCCTTTCTTTGCTTTTCAACCACTGAATTGGCTGCAATCAAACACTAGTTCCTCTATGGTGGCACGAAGCTACAGCTATCTGGATATCTTTTTATGGTAATACTTCCACACATACACAAACACACACGTGTGGCTCCAGTCCAAATAAAAAGAACCAATACATGACAAGACAACCTATCCTCCCAAAAACATCTTCCAAATGCTAGCAAGCAGGTTAATGATGTCCATTGCCAAGAACTCTCCACGGATACATTGGATACATAAATTAATTAAGTCATCCAGAACACTATGCATTACTAGTAATAATGTTAGCTGAGGAACATCAACCCAACCGTAGCTACCTAGGTTATGTAAGAAGCACCTATAACTTGCTTGATCTAAACATGACTGGAAAAAAGAGTTCATTAACATACTACTAAGATAGAGTGGAAGAACTGCTAGAAAGGAACTCAATATCGGTGGAAGAACATCAACAGACACCATATCTCATTTTATCCCTCATTATGCATATAAAACTTTAAGGGCAAATCTTTTTGCTAAATAAATGATAGAAAACGCTCCGGTAAGAGAAAAGCCTAACACAGAAAACTAAGGCCTAGTTTGTCAAAAGGAATGGATGTATATCTACTTATCCTTGAAAAGAATAGCACGCTGATATAGTTATGATAACAAAATAAAAAATGATACATTGGAATGAAGTGAGTGGAATGATCACCACCACTTAAAAAATGAGAATGAAAGCTAGAGAATGAAATGGAATTAATATATGGAGGGAATACTCCTTACTACTAAAGGATGAGAAACTAACCCAATAAAACCAATCAATCCAAATTCATAAAAAAAAAAAGATTTAATAAGAGTCTAAGACTATGTACTTATAAAAATAGAAAATAATAGATGGACGCTTGAACAAAAAGTATCATCTACTTTACTTACAAGTGCATATTATTTCTATTGCACACCTTTATTTTCAACTTTGCCCTTTGTCATTATTCCTTTAACAATTGTACCCTTCTTTACCACTCTTATTGTAAGATCATTACTCAGAAAAATGTACCCAAAAAAAAAAAAGACAAATAACTCAACGCAACACATCGTCAAAGTTAGTAATTTGTTACCTATTTCTTCATACCAAATAGAAAAACACAAAAAACCATGTCCCAGATTATATAAAAGTGAAAGTCGGAAAACTTTGATCCTTTTTTTTTTTTTTTGATAGCTGGAAAACTTTGACCTTTTGAAGACAGCAGAAACAAAGATAGAAGCAAACTAAAGGCAGTTTACCCTTCAAATCACAAGACGTATACCTGATAATTTCCTGTTGTAGCATTTGCTGCGATCTCTGCAATGCCTGCTTCCAAGCAGCTTCATCATTCCGTTTGTTCAAGGGAGGCATATCAACTTCCTTACGATTAATATCAAATGATGGCAGATATGGCTTCCCAGCTCTAACACGCTCATATTCTCTGGCAAGCATAGGATGATTCTGAAAGATAAAGCAAGATATTACAAACCTTTTATATCTATATATTAAAACCTTACATTTTACCAACAATTTGACCATGTTCATGAAATCTCAATTGATTAACTAGGAAAACTGTGTTCCCAAATTTTATTTTATTTTTTTGAATGGTTTCTTTTATATATTCCCAAAATATCAGTCTAAACATAACTATTAATTTTGACATGATGTACCTGAATTATGTGATAAACTAAAAAACACGAAGATCAAGAGGTATCAAGTGGATAAACTTAACTCGCTGCCCCGCTACAGAAACAGTTACTCTTACTAGAAACTTATTTTCATGAAGCTTCATCTACAAAAATTTCCTAACACTTGCAACAAACCCTAACAACATTGACCGAAAAGAAAAAAAGTAATTATCTTTGTAATTATATGTTCATAAACATCCATCATATGATACTAATTCTGAAAATAGGCTGATATACATATTATTTCCTACTAATACACATTTCTTGTTTCTCGTTTCTGTGTCATATCTACTTCTCAAACTAAAATTTGCACATCTCAGTAGGGGGGGCCAGGAGTCAAACTACCCACGAGCAGCTCGAGCTCAACAATTGCTCGTCTCGAGTATGAAACAAGTTGAGTTTGAGTATGTTTTTATACTCATCTCGAGTTCGAGTCGAGTTCAAGAATTATATTCACTCATTTGGAATCATATGCACAATATACTTATATTTATATCTGTACAAAAATATAAATATATATTATATGCGACGTGCTATCATATTTTAATTCCATTTAGTTTATATCTACACGAAAATATAAATATATATATTACATGCGACGTGATATCTTACTTTAATTCCATTCAGTTTACCCCATTTTATTGTGATTGAAAGCTTGGATGATGACAATGATATAATTATATATGTTTAATAAAAAAAAGAAGAAATGAATCTTCGAGCTTTACTCAAATCGAGTTCGAGTTTTCACATAGTCAATCAAGTCAATTTCATGCTCAAACTTAAACTTAAGCTCAAGCTCAAGATGAGATTGAGCTTGACTAGGGTTCCATCTTGTTGACTCGAGCTCGAGTACGCACGATAGTTGGCTCGTTGCCATCTATCTATCCCACAAGAATCTTGATGGAATTTTCAACATCAAAAGGACAGAACATCCCACTCATAGGTTGTCATATTTCTACAATCACAAGAAATCAAGTTTCAAACATCAACTAGGAAAATCTCACCTTGAAGTTTAAGACAAATATTCTTTTCTAATTGAAAGAGAAATTCGTACCGCCATCCCCATGCCAATTTTTACACTTTTTAAGAAAGGCTATATCATCTTGTCATCCCCAAGATCCTTCTTGGCGAAGAAGGAAATACAACAACGAATCTTTCAAGCAACATTTCTACAACTATTGTCTTCTTCGCCTCTATCAATTTTGCAAAGATGATGGTTGTACACATGGAAAAGTGTGGAAGAAACACATCGCTTTTCCTACGCTAGTTAAACCGAGCTTAAGCTCTTGTAATTGTTCTAAAAAACGAAATTTGATGCATTCAAGCTTGAAACTAAAAGAAATATCATCAACATTTTACTTGTCTACATTAGATTTTTCTTTGGAAACAAGTTTTAAGAGTGCAATAGAATTGGATTGCCTTGGTTCGCTAAATTTTGCGATTTGGTATGGAGATGTACCACATTTCGAAACGTGCGTACCAATTCGCAGTACGTTCGAATATTAGTCATTCCAGTAACATAGATAATAACTAGTATAGAGACTGTGGAGTTGATTGTTAACTCACCCTTTTCTGCATTTGCTCTATCTCTTGAAACAACAACTCATTCTGCTAAAATACAAGCATGTTAATGAATTCATAAAAACCACGACGAACACCCAAAAATAAGTGCATATGCAATACAGTAAATTCAAGTATGTAGCATGACCTTTTTCGCGCGAACTCGACTTATTGCTTTCTCCACTCTAGTTTCCAGATTCTTTATCTCCTTAAAGGTTAGAGAGCTAAGCGATTCACCCACAATATTCCTGAAAATAATTTGTTAACGTATAATATTATAATAAAAAAAAAAAGATTACTTTTGTTAATGATGTCATCATGTTCCGGTACATGGAGGGTACCTGTTTGAACTCTGCATATCCTTAATTTGTCGGCGCAGCTTAGCGGATTCTTGTTGGTAAAACTGCAAAAATTTAAACATAAAATATTAAAATGCAGTGTTATGTTTGTCAAAGTTAAAACCATGAATACATAAATTGCACACGGATCTTAACGAAATCACGATACATGTATGAAATAATCGAAAGCTGACCACTCTTTTTGAAAGGCAATCGAACATTACACACCTTGAATCTATATACCACTCTGTATAATATTTACTAAATTGAGTTAACCAATTACTAGAGGTAACTTTTGTTGTTACAATACAGTGCAAACAGTTGATTCAAGCTTAGCCAATGATATATAAAAGCTTCTCATGGTAACATTACATCTTCATCCGTTGTGTATTCAAGTTAAGTCTTGTGAGATGTTAGCATTAAATAGACAAGTTTCTCATAGATCACACTACATTTTCATCTGTTATAAGGTGGCCTTCAACTCTTTAAACCATTTATGAGATGTTGTGAAAACTAAAAATACGTATGCTTGACGGCACACTTTTAGTTCTTTAGGTAGTTACAAACGTTTGTAGTTAAGAGTGTTTTTCCTATCCTTTCTGTGTAGAATATTTGGTACTTTGTGAAGGCCGCTTCACCCTTATAACCGATCAAACTTTAGCATCATATCAACCTTGCAAAATTAACAAATAACACACACAAAAATTTGTAGATGTTCTTGAAAACTTAATTAAGTAAGAGTAACATAAAAACACAGTCAAATGAAGTATGTCCCATATGCATATTTTGCTTAATGAAATAGGCTCCATAGACTAATCTTGCGTGCAAATTTCCATTTCCAAAAGTACAAATCGTAACTAATCTTCTTTATTACTTACCCAAATATAAACAACTAATCTTCTTCATTATCACCTTGACAATAAACTTTAATGCATTACGGTTGGTATGACTAGAACAACAAAATTCACATAAATAAGGCAGGGTCTCAGGTTACTTACTTGAGTATTAGCTTCGGAAACAGATCCAGTGTTTGAAACATCAGAACAAGCTTTCTTGTACCTCTCA
Source organism: Embelia ribes (assembly GCA_001753735.1). Taxonomy (NCBI): domain Eukaryota; kingdom Viridiplantae; phylum Streptophyta; class Magnoliopsida; order Ericales; family Primulaceae; genus Embelia; species Embelia ribes. Next base: position 4,045 of record MKEJ01006919.1, on the reverse strand, counting down.
ATCGTCGATTTGACACTGCAAATTCGACAACACATGCCAATTAGCACAGGACTTCGAAAGTGTAATCAAATGTTATTGTAAAATTTCATTACAAATGCAAGGAACTTTAATATTAGGCTATATATGTTTCTCGTAATTGATCAAAGTCTTATACGAAATGTAGAGCTTTTTGCTTGAACAATCAATAACAATACTGCTGGAGTTTTTGCAAGCTCAACAATATAATTTAGGCCTTGGACTTAAAATAGCCCATTATATTTCCATCTACTTAAGCTCAATTAATCTATCTCTGTAGCTCATGATATTGTAAATTATTTATTAAAAAAAAATCAGATTGTTGATTTTTGGTTATTATAGTGCTTCTTCCTCAATTTCAGCCGTTGGTACTACTTAAGTAGGGTTGACATATAATGGCAAATATTTAACTCATAATTGAGACATTTAAGAACTCATAAATAAAGGTTCAATAAATGACATGATTTCTTATTTGCTAATTCCATCCCAAATGGACAAATTATATTGCAAATATTAAGCTTTAATTAGTAATCTACGTACTTATTACTGGTGAAGTAATAACATGAATAAGATACAACAAATGAGGATCACATAGACAACCATCAACCTTAAACATGCAAAATATGAATAAAATTGAAATGGTTCCTTGGGGGAGAAAATGCGAAAAATAACCTAAAACAAGCATAATATGTTGAAAGCAAGTAATCTAGAAAAGTCGCACCGAGGACGGATGGGTATGTATGTCATAAGCATAGTTGCCGCTTTTAAAAATAGAGATGGATTGGAACGGAAAAGAGAGACGGAAAGCGTGACTTAAAATTTTTTATTTTTTCTACTTCCTAATATTATACATAATTATATATATATATATATGACCATAATTAAAATAAGTAAACTATGATAAGAAAAAATACATGACAACATATATATTTTTGTATTTTAAACTAAACGCCTCATGTGATTTATAAATATAATGAATAACATGTACGAGAAAGCAGTTAGTAATGTCAAAAAGTGTAGGGACATAACATCGAATTTTACTATTACAATGGGGTTGTATAAAAACCAATATCAAACCATTTCTTATATGCAATAGGAAAGAACAAATTGACATAAACATTCAAAACAAAGTGTCATGGTCAATTTTATAAGTGGATGATATAGTTTTAGTTAATTAGACTAGAACTGAAATAAATAAATAAAAACTAAAAATATGGAGACATAGCTTAAGGTCTCGTGGTTTTAGTTTAGCAGATGGAAGTTGAATATATGCAGTGCAAATTAAGTCAACAAAGTGTGATGGACTTGGTTATAGTTAAGTTAGGTGATGAATTTGTACAAAGTATAATTATGTTCATTATCTTTTGTCAATTTTATAAAGCAATATGGAAATACAATACAGAGATTGGCCCTCGAATGCAAAGGTAGAAAGTCCTCCTTGTACCATCTAGATCCCATAATAAAAATAAGATCCAAGCAGGATAGGTTTTTTTTTTTTTGGGAAGTTTCAAATGTATTAATAATAAAAAAAAAAAATTGCAATAAAGTTCAAATGTGACAATCGTCCAGCCAATAATACAACGTGCTCTGTGAAGTTATAACACGACTAGTCTAATGCAAATTACAAAAATAGACTAGAAATACACAAATACACAAACTAGCTCAATCCTGTAACGTTTCAGAAATTCAGAGTGAATTCTTTTCTTGAATAAATATTATTATTAAAAATGATTTAATGATATTATTTATTTCATATTGTTTTTAATTATTGAAGTTGGTACAATTATTATGTAATATTATATTATGGTAGATTACATACTAAGTCATTTTCTTCTACTTTTTGGTTTCACAGGAGAGTTAGAATGAGAGAGAAGTGTAGTAGTGAAAGTTGAGCTTCAACATTTCCTCCCTTGTTTCATCTATCTCGAGTTGTCCATCGTTGATGAAAAGTTGATATTTGTGATCCTTTCAGTGAGAGCTGCATTTTGACGTAAGTCTACTATTCTTTTTGTAACATCCTGGAAATTTTCGATTTTTTTTTTTCGCAACCATATTAATGTTATAGAGATGTGTAATACTAGGATTGCATTCATATAGAAATGTGGGGTTTGGATGAGGTTGTTGATAATCGCGTTTTAATGCGTAGATTGAGTTTCAGACACTCAAACATGATTTCAAAAATTGTCAGACACATCCATTAGGGTCTTTAATTGATTACGAGTGTTTTTGGAGATTTTTAGCTCAAGGAATTTTGGCCCAAAATTCCAGAGGATCCGATCGATCCAGGTCCAAAAAGTTAGTTGGATCGATCCAAGTGCGGTTGGATCGATCTATCGGGGTATTGACTGACTAAATTCGCACGGGCCAAAAACTCTTTCTCATTTCTTTTCTTTTCCATTCCGATTTTTGTCATGCCCCGAATCCCGCCCGAACCCGAGGACACCCTATGCAAATAAAGAAGAAGCAATACGAAAACGAATATATATACAAGGTTCCAAAAGCAAAATAAAAGTGTTATCTACGCCAATCACATACGCAACTAGTCCGCCACTGCAGGACGATCCTACGCTCAGTCTATAGCCAAACAATATCAACAACAACATGTATATAAATTAATAATGCCTAAACTAAAAAAAGAAAGGAGAATGGACAACACCATTTCTAAAAAATATATATATACATATCTGCATAAAAGCATAAACTACTTGCTTACATATACAATGTCGTAAGCTTGATGCTTACCAAAATTGATGAAATAAATGTATAAATATGCTCTTTGTCTCTCATAAAGAAGCAAGATCCTACTTATACATTCGCCAAAATACAACATGATCAATACACGCTATCAGAGTACGCTAACAAAATTACATAAATAAAAGTATTATCATATGTTGTAACATCCTAGTAATTCCCAAGTTATTTTTTTCGCATTTTAAAAATATTATATAGTCCAATATAATATTATTATTATATATTTATTTTGGGTGAAGTGGTGTTTGTTATATTTGTGTTAGATTTTAAGTCTCATATGAATAATGTGGTGGTTAACAAGACTTGGAGATGTGTGTATTAGTGATTTAGAGTAGTGTGGATAAGTGTATGGAGTGGTGGAGTCGAGATTTGGACTCGGCGAATTTTTAAGTATTGATTGCATTAAGTCATAGTCGTAACATCGTCTCGGTAATAAATTAATATCTTTCAAACCGTAAATCTAATTAGAGCTCATAATATAACATTAAAAAGCTATTTCATGCCTTTATGACTTTTAAGTTTGGCCCAAAATTTATTTCAAAGCATAAGGGTATCAAAACGCGACTTGAAGTGTAAAAAATTGCTTATTCAGATTTACTATGATACCTGATTGGAATTTTGGTCATATCTCACAGATTGTAACTCCGATTAAGGTCTTGTTTTATTGGAAAGACATCTCAATTATCTATGATTTTCGTATATTGAGTATAATTTTATTCGACACATAGATGGGTCTAATTGAGTCTCAAAATAGTTGAGCAGTGGTTGATTTCTAGAGAAGAGCCTCTTTCTGAGAATGATATTTCTGTAAATTTTGTAAAAATGTAAAGTTAGCCTTTTTTTAGCCGTGAGGGCCCATTTCTTCCCCTTCTTGCCAAAAATAGAGAGAGGATGGGACAGAGAGGAGTCGAGGCTCCAATTTCTATACTTAGGAGCTCAATAATAATCTATCATTGGAGCTTGTCCACGAGATTGGAGCGGAGATTCGTGAACTTTAGAGCGTGGAGATAGTTTTGAGGTAAGATTTGAATCTTTTCTTGTCAATCATTAACCCTAGATTTTTGCTTCACTTTATAAGTAGTATAGAAGTTATTTTTCTACATCTTGGTGATTACTAGACAATGTTTCATTATAGGTTTACTTTGATTAGAGTTTGATTATTAGATTAAATCTTGAGGCGAAGGCGGAGCAATTTAGGGCTTTTGTCTATGAAGTTTCGAGGCGGCTTCAAGAGGAAAATTAAGGTACAGTTAGTTAATGAGCTCTAAGATAAATTAGA